>JADRCC010567791.1:0-10861 GCA_019843855.1 Hylomyscus alleni
TGCCTGTGTGACATTCCCAAGTGCTCAGAAAGCATAGATTTGTGTAGAAACCAGAAGTTCCCAACATACAGAGCTTGGGAAGTGCTTCTGAGAAACTTCAAGGGCTAAGCAGTCGCTGGGCAGGACAGAGTCAGGCAGGAGGGTAACCGACTCGACCACTGTTTTCCCTGTGTCCGTGTACGATCCAGTCACAAGTAAGCAGTAATTTGGGGTTTGGGGCTTTCTTGCTTAACTTTCAGAGATTAGGGGTTTCTATGGGGGTGGTTGGTGATCAAATTCAGGGCCTTGTACCTGTTAAGCAAGAATCTAACCAACTGTGTTACAGCCCTAGACTTGTGCAATAGCTTTTAAATCCACAGAGGCTCAGAGAAGTACAGATATGGTGATATGATGATTGGTAGCGATGAAGGAGGTGATGAGGAAGGGGATAAAGGAGGCGATGGGGGGGAGATGATGGGGGGAGGTGGTGATGAAGGAGGAGATGATGGGGAGGAGGTGATGATGGGAGGAAGTAATGGAGGTTGCTGTAGATTTCTCCATGATCTGCCATAGCACTAGCTAAGCAGTCTCCCAGGAATGCCATCTTTGTGCCTAGCACTGGAGCTTACGGTCCACAGGTCAGGAGGAAGGAGAAGGAGGGGCATGTGATAGAGATGTCAGGCATATACTATAGGCCACAGCATGAACGGAGTCTGCAAGAGTGGCCACGCCCTTGACTTGTAAGGTCTCTGACTGGGGTGGTGCATTGCTGAAGCTGAGCCTTCTCCATGACTGAGATGAGGAAATGGGGAAGGGGTAGGGAGAAGAGGAGAGCAGGGGTCTGGTCCTGCCCTCTACGCCTAAGGCAGGTCATTCTGTGAAAACAGGTGCCTCCTCTATCAAGAGAGAGAGCCTCATTCCTGCCCACCCAGCCCACATGAGAGCCCCCCCCCCATGGCTCTTGAGGCAGAAATGCACAGGGGATTCTGGGAAGTGCACTTCCCTAACCAACACGTCACGCAGCTACCGCACTTTACAGAAATAGTTACGTGGTCCCACTTTATATCCACTTGAAAAATATCAAGAAGAGAGTCTTAGTGCAGGCAAGGGCTCTATAAAACCGATGTAGCCCACACTGTCGTTGAGAGATTAAGTGGGTTGGTATAGACTTCAGAACAGAAATTTGAGCACACAACCTAGGAACTGTGTGGAGCTCCACACAGCCTGCCAGGTTCTCTGTGGACAATCATAACCAGAAGCATTGGTGATTAGATGAGGGCTAGAAATAGAAATAATTTCCATAGCCAAAATCTACCGAAGATGATGAATAGCATTAACTCTCTCTCCTCTCTCTATGCTCCCCTCTCCTCCCCTCCCCCTCGTCTTCCTCCTTTTCCTTCCTCTTACAGCTTCCCTATAGTCCAGGTTGATCTCAAGTTTACTATGGAACCAAGGATGGTCTTGGATTTCTGGTCCTCCTGCTTCTACCTCCTGAGTCCTGGGGTTACAAGAGCGTGCCAGCAAGCCTAGTGGGTTAGGTGCTGGGGACGGAACCCTGGATTTCCTTCTTGCAGGACAGCACCGTCCAGCTTGTAGGTAAGCGCTGCCCACACAGCTCGCTATGTGGCAAATGCTTAGCAGGGCTGAAGGAAGGAAAGCAGGTACTGCCCTGCATGCCCTTTCTGCACCATGCAATGAGCTACACAAAGAACAGAGAGAGGTACGCTTGCAGGCAGGGCCTGGAGATGCTCCTGCCCTGCAGACTGAGGACCTTCGAGGAAAAGGAGCCTAGCCTCCCACCCTTCATCCACCCCCTCTCAGCACAAAGACTCAGGGTCATGTCAGTGTTACACAGCCCAGCTAGGAGCTACTATTGCAGCATCAGGCAACAGGCTCCGGCAACCTCAGGTCACATGACCAAAGCTCCCCTCCCCCACAGCACGGGCAGCCCCTGGACAGGAAACCCCTGTTCAGCTCTGAAGTTTCCACCATGCCACATCCCCACTGCCGGTCCTCCTGAGTCTCTGTGGCAGAGGAGGCAGCCGCCTGCTGACTGCTTTTTGCAGATTCATCTAATTTTTCATCCCGCTCAAGGTAGGGACTTGGCAGCGATTTCTATTCCCTTGACAAGTCCATTTGTGTTACATGGAAGAGATTTCCAAATTGATTTAAGAGGGCCGCTCCCAGGTGGCGCGTCCCAGCAGGTTGGAGATGCTCCCAGCCTGGCTTCTCCGCTGTTCCTACTTACCTCAGAACAGCATCGACTTCTGGGGGGAGCAGGGGAAAGCTGGGCTGAAAAGCCTGTGGAAAGATGGCGCCTCAAGAGCACCAGCAGCCAACGCAGAGAGGACCCAGTGACTTTCCTCCATGGAAACAAGCCTTAGAAACTCTGTAGCAAGGAGACAGCACCCTGCCCCACCACCCCATCACCCAACCCCACTCCTGTGCACCAACACCTTTTCATCCACCTTCCTCCTGCCAACAAGGGCTCCCTGTTAGGCTTCCTACTAAAAACTCCTCAGTGCCCTAGTAGGGCCATGGGGTAGACTATCTGAAACAGTCATACCTCCTTCCCTCCCCAGACCCACGATTGTGACAGTGTACCTTGGTGGCCACAGCTACCTATATCTTAGTCTTTGGCTGCTGTGATGGACTGACAGTCCATCATGAGTGGTTCATAAAGAAACTCATTACCCTGGAGGCTGGTAAGTCTGATATGGAGGTACTGCATCTAGTGTGGTCCTTCCTTCAAGGTACACCAGGACAGAGGGCAGGAGAAAGCAGAAGTGGGGAGCAGAGGATATCAAGGAGGGAGGACTCAGCCTACTGCAGCCTACTCTGGGCAACTAGCCCACTTCCACAGCAGCAGTGGCAACCCAACTCATTAGATGGGTAGCTTTCAGTACCTCGTGACTTCTCATAGCTCCTACCTCCTTTGAGAATGTGTCACATCTGCTTCCACCAGCTCTTCCATCCTACCTGATAACAGTCTCTAACAGCCTGTCCACTCCCAATCCACCGTCCCATCCCCTTCGGTGGACACACATCACTACCGAGGCAGACACTGTCCATGGTATCTACAGATCTACTAGGCTTCCCTCAAGCCAAGCCTGGCTCCAGTTCTCCTGCCCATCTATTCCCCAACAGGTACTCCCACATGACTGATATCCCAGCCCCTGGCCAAGCCCTTGTTTCTTACCCAGGAAGGACTCCCACCATGTATTTTTTTATAATGAGGCCAAGATGCCTATATGTCTGGTCCTACATATACAGATCAGGTTGTTGCTTGGAAGGGGTTATTCCTGGTCACATCGGTGGGGTCTGAAATGCCACTCCATTCAAGATGGGCTTCTTCTAATTTATTGAAGGCCAGAAGGAAAAAGGAGTTAAGCTCACACTGGCCTTCAGACTCAAGACTGCATGACCAGTCTCTTCTGGTCTCTTAGGGCCTCTATAGAGTTCAGACAGCCAATCTCAACCATCACTTGAGCCAGCTGTCCCCTTTCACCGTCTCTCTCCCCTCACATACACACACACACACACACACACACATATGCAAACTTATGCACACATTCATATGCACATACCTATCATAATGAATATGTATATATATCATGCATATAACATCATAATTCATACCACTTACATCATGTCTATGTTCTAATAAAGGCATCGCTAGGCAATTTGTCATCATGCTAACATGTCATCATGCTAACATGTCATCATGCTAACTTGTCATCATGCTAACATGTCATCATGTTAACGGCACAGAATGTACTGCCCCAAACAAGGATGGTCATAACTGTGGTGGGGCAAGACAATGCAGCTGTTCCCCCATCTTGTATTCTTTCTGAGACCATTTCAGGTGTAACTAGAATCTAATTAGTTAACTACTTCTCCTTCATGGAGAATCCCATGGAACACTACCCAACTCTTCTAGGAACCAAAAGTCAGACTGCCCTAGCTAACTGAGCTTCCCTTAAACTGCCTGTCTACACTGAGCTCCCTCCAGCTAACTGCCTCTATTAGTTTCTCCTAAAAGCACTTGCTTCCCGAAGTTCCCTGCAGCTGCAGAGTGAGGGACAAAGATGTGCCTTCTGCCTTTTAAAAATCCCACGTTCTAGACACTGTGCTCTGGACACTCAGGGTCCCCAAATGCTTGCGTATGGCTGTGGACAGCTGAAATAAAGACTTTCAATGGCCATACACCGTGTCTGAGTGGTCATCTCTGGTGAGTTCCGCATGACATGATGTCAGTGGGTGACATAATGTCACATGAATACGGTGGCATATGCCATCCTGGACTGAAGTGCATGAATGTACAACTGTGTGAGCATATAGACAGACGCTCATATTCCTGTATGCACTTAGACCTACCCCACTGGTTCTGCAACCCTAGCCTGAGCACCCCTGATATACTTCTTCTAGGCCTAGACAACTATCCCTCCCTTCAGAAGCAGCCCTGTATCCCCAGGCTGACATCCCACGTGGTCCATTGCCATCACACTGCTATACCTGAAGCCCTAGGGCCTCCCAGCATGCTGCCTTGCCCTGGACTGCCACCTGCAGGACCTCCAGGACTTGGTTCCTGTGGAAGCAAATGATCTGGTCAGGCAGCTGTTGCTGGAGAATCTTGAACCACTAAGCGGTTTTCTCTCCTCAAGGACAATCAAGGTGTGCGGGTCTTCCTTCAGAATAGAATTCTTGTCTTGGGATCGCATGCTGGAGCACTGTCATCATCAAGCTGAACGGCAGAATGGTTGGAGGAGTTGATGGTCTCTTCCCCTGGGATCTCTCTTTAAGCAGATCGATAAATCGCTTCTGAGGGCTTTAGCATAGATTAACTAACTAAGTAAGTCAAGCCCGGGTTTATTTAGCGTCCCAGGATTCTGTCAGCACTGAGGTTAAGTAAGTGACAAAGGGCCAGGATTTCAAGGCCCAGAGGGCTGATTGCTGCAGCAGACATCATCCCAGAATCACCTCCACCCATGTGAAGCCAGAGTCAGGGGGACACCAGCCAAACTGACCTCATCATCTGTTGCTGGGAGTGGTGTCAGAGAGTAAGGGCTGGAGAGAAAAGTTCAAATTAATAAGAGAGAAGCTTTTGGCAGAGGCCTGGGAGCCTCTCCCTACCTAGACTACTTGCAACGAACAGAACGTGCCCAGGAAAGTCTAAGATTTGCGAATCAAGAGAAAGCACGTTCTATGAAGGGTTGTATGGCTCACAGTTCACACTGCTCACCCACCCACTTCCGTTTTAGTCTTAATAGACTGTCTCTATTTCTGTTCCTACCCATGGATTCCTGGTGTAATTCTTTGTGCTGGGAAGAACCTATATAATTTAGTGGGGCATTCTGCTATCTTTTCAGGGACATTTGTTGTATGGCCCTCATTGGGGCAGGGCGGTATGGGGGAGAGGGATGGTTCCTTGCCTGAGCTCAGGTTTGGGCACAAAGGACATCTCAGAGCATGCTGACCAACTCAGCCCTTCCTGGGTCTCTTGGGTGTGACCCAGCTGGATAAATACGGTCATCCAGGCCACATGCTCTTGACCTTGCTCCTTGATGGTCATTGTTCTTAGTTTTGTATGATGCGCATGACTTCTGCACCCTCCATCATTCCCGAGTACATCAAAGCTTAGGTCTGAGCTGGGGTCTGAGTTCTGTGCTTGCAGTGAGCCTTCCGACCACGAGCCATTCCAGGTTCCAAGTTGGGCTCTTTCTCGTTAGCAATTTGTGCCTTCCTTCTTCCACGGCACAGCGCCCTACATTTTTTTGGTTCTTCTCATTATTTCTGGACAGCTTGGATATCAGGCAAGTAAATCCTCATTTTTCCCAGCACTCCAGAGGCCAGGCTGTTTCCTGCAATAGTTTGGAGAAGAGCTGGGCATTGAACATTCTCTGCAGCAGTCACAGAGGTGTTTCGGGTGAGATATGGGGGGACATTCCTGGCCATGCCATTTTCTAAATGCCTCCCCAGGGTACCCTTCAGGAAGGTGGCCTTGCTCAGCAAGAGGAGGGTACCCTGAGCTATGCACATGTCCCTAATATCCGTGTCCCCATCAGAGGGAGGTGCAGAAGGGGAAGCCCCATTTTATGTTTTTATGTATTGGTTAAACTACATTTAATTTTTTTAAACCTCGATAAGGAGCCTGTCTTAGTCAGGGTTTCTATTCCTGCACAAACATCATGACCAAAAAGCAAGCTGGGGAGAAAAGGGTTTATTCAGCTTACACTTCCACATTGCTGTTCATCACCAAAAGAAGTCAGAACTGGAACCCAAGCAGATCAAGAAGCAGGAACTGATGCAGAGATCATGGAGGGATGTTCCTTACTGGCTTGCTTGCCCTGGCTTGTTCAGCCTTCTCTCTTATAGAACCCAAGACTACCAGCCCAGGAATGGCACCACCCACAATGAGCCCTCCTACCCGTGATCACTAATTGAGAAAATGCCTTACAGCTGGATCTCATGGAGGCACTTCCCCAACTGAAGCTCCTTTCTCTGTGATAACTCTAGCTTGTGGCAAGTTGACACACAAAACCAGCCAGTATAGACCTTGTAAGGAAAGAAAATTACTGACCAACACTTCCCCGGTATATAGCTGCAAAAATCTCAGCAAAACAAGTAGTTTAGTCTCAAAAATGCAAGATTACTGAAATATTTAAGAAGCAAGGTATTTTAGGCCAAAGAGATAGCTCAGCTGCTAAAAGCACGTACTGTTCTTCCACATGACGGGAGTTCAATTCCCAGCACCCACATCACTTGGCTCACAACTGCCTGTAACTCCAGCTTCAAGGGAACCTGATACCTCTGGCCTCTGTATACACTGTACACATACACACAGTTAAAATAAAAATAAATCTTTTTAGAAAATAAATTCATCATGCTAGAGGCATATGGGGGCTGCTATCTTCTTCTCTCTATATGTAAATATCAAATAGCACAACTTAATACCCACTTGTGATAATAATTCTCCAGACCAAAACCAGAAAAGAACCCTACCAACATGACACAAGGCTAAACGTGTAGCTCAATTGTTGAGTCCTTGACTGGCACGCAGGACACTCTGGGTTCTGTTCACAGAACTATTGCAATAACTGTAGCTCACACTCCTATCACCACTAAATACAGTGTTTCAAAATAGCCAACTTCACTATCTTGTTGATAGTGAAGAACAAGTATCTCCACGTGAGATGGGGAACAACCCAAGGAGGTCTGCCTTGTTTCTCTCCATAGGCCCTGGAGTTCCCAGCACAGAAGACAGGAATAGAGAGATTCTTAGCTGAGAAAGAAGAGGCATTCACAGATGGGGACACACATCCAGAACAATTACTGAATCATGTGGCTACATCAAATTCTGAAACTATAAGAAGTTCTAATAGAGCTAGGAAGATGCTGGGTCAGTAAAGTGCTCACCATGCGAAAGTACCCGACTCAGAATCCTCAACCGCCCCCCCCCCGCCCCTGTAAAAGGCTAGGTGCTAGGCATGGCACCGCGCACCTACAATCCCAACACTGGAGTTGCTCATGGTTGCCAAAAGCTAATCGCCACCCAAATAACCATTGTCAGATGGAGTGAAAAGCAAATATGGTTGTGTAATGAAATATACAATAAAGATGAGTGATTACACATATGGGGGAGGCAGGGACGAGCTCCACAAGGGTGTTCACCAAAGAAGCCAGACACCAAAGGGCAATGCTGTTAGTCCCCATGAACACACTGGACCTCTTTACTATGGTAGAAAACCAAAGGGCAGGTCCTACAGCAAGCTGCCCAAAAACAGCACTGGGGAAATTTCTTGACTAAGACTTTTATGTCTCGAGTGTGCACAGATGTCAAAACCCGTTGATCTGGAGTTTACGTTCTGTGTGATTTACTGTATGCAAATTACCCCTTGACAAGGAAAGCTCGAGAAATAAAATTTTACAATACCATCTGAAAATATGAGGAAGAAATTAATCTAACAAAATGCAAAAGGTCTTTCTTCAAGAAACTATAAAACGCTGTAGGCAATGTCGAAGAAGCTTTAAAATTGGGGAAGAGGCATTTGCAGCGATTAGAGGCTCCATCCCCCACTGGTGCCCATGTTCATATTCTTGAATTTGTGGACAACATAGAATATGAATCAGAATTCCCTAAGGACTTCTGTGGGATTTGACAGGCTAATTCTAAAAGTTGGCTTGTGTATGTGTGTGTGTGTGTGTGTGTGTGTGTAGACCAGTGGCCCATCTCAAGCATCCTTCCTCAAGCATCACCCCCCCCTTTGTTGGTTTCTGAAATAGGTGTCTCATAGTCTGAAGCCTAACCAATGCAATTAGGCTGGTTTTTGAGAGGGCCCCAAGATCCTCCTGTACACAAGAAGTATAAGTGTGTACCACTGTGCTTGGCAATCCAGTTAATGGCAGATTCTGAGAATTGAACTCAAGTTCTCGGGTTCGCATGGCAACCACTTTTTCAACTGAACTCTCTCATCAGCCTTGGGATTCTTTTTGGTTGGAAATATAAAAGGCAAAGAAAGGCAAGATACCATTGTCAAATGATAAAATTGGAGAACATTTGTTCTGTCAGCACGTGGTACACCATGAGGCCTCTGCCATAAAGACAAGGTGGGTATAAATGAAAGAGATAAGAGAGAACCAGTTGGAGGACACGTGGGTGGGGAGGAATTACTAGGAGGAAAGGAGGCCCCGGGACCAGCAGCCATCTACCGGGGAGAAAAACAAAATTTGACCCCCAACTCCCTCATACTCAAAATATTAATTCTAGACAGACCCAGATCTAAACTCAAATGTCAAAACACTCACTAAAGCTTTTAAAAGATGATGGAGGGGGACATCCTTGTGACCTTTGTGTGGCAGAACATTTTGAACAGGAGTCAAATGCAATAACTAGAGAGAAAAGTTGGTTGTGTTTGACCACATAAAAATTAAGTATTTCTGTCCATCTAAAGTGCCAAAGAACCCAAAGGGGGAAAGACTATTAACAGGAATAATTGTGGCACACAAGCTGGCAAAGACCTCAAATCTAAAGTAAACGAAAGACACATTTAGGAGAAAGGCATGGAGACACTTGAACAAGCTTGCCACACTTATGCATCTCCAGCTAGTCAGAAACAAAGCAAGTTAGAACCTTAACAGAAAAGCGCCACCGACCTGCCAAAGAACCAGGACCTCAGAGAAGAGGGTTACAATGCAGAATGGTAAAACACCCACTCACAGAAAGAGTTCGGACTGTCCAAGACAGACAGACAGACAGGCACACAGACACACACATCCCTATTCCTCCCCCTCCCTTCCCTGCCTTTCTTTTTCTCTGTCTCACACACACACATCTCTCTCACACACACACAAACATGCACTCACAACTCTCACACAGTCTTACACATTCACTCACACTCACATACACTTTCTCACATATCCACTCTCACACATTCACACTTTCGCACACTTTCACACACTGTAATACATACATGCACACAGTCTCACACATGTACACACACACTCATACACAGACACACACACACCACACTGTATCACTCACATACATTTACACACACACACACACACTCATACACAGACACACACACACCACACTGTATCACTCACATACATTTACACACACACACACACACACACACACACACACACACACACACACACACTGGAGAGAGAATTTGCCAGGAAAGTACTGTGCAAGCAGGAAGACCTGAGTTGGAGTCTTAAGGCTTGCACTATCAAAGCACTGAGTCAAGTGCCTGTTGTGTGCTCGGTTCCAGGTGGACATCTATTTCACACTCCTACAACAGGAGAGTGTGGATGGCTTGGCAGTCAGGAAGCAGAGAGATCACATTTCATCCACCCACAGGAAGCAGGAAGAGGGAACAGGAAGTACAGCCTGCTACAAAACCTCGGAGCCCACCCATTCTGACATACTTCCTCTAGCAAGGCTCCACCTCCTAACAATTCAACAACCTTCCCAAACAGCACCACCACCAGGGGGCGCCAAGTGTTCAAAGCCATGAGCCCACGGGGGCATTTCTTCTCCAAACCTCAACAACAGGAAAGCCTGGGGTAGGAGAGCACACTTTATAACCCATGTACCTGGAGGCTGAGGCAGGAGAACCACAAACTTGCGGCCAGCCTAGACAACACGGAAAATTCTAGGCTAGCCTAAGCAATAAAAGGAGACTATGTTCAAAACAAAATAAGCTGTGTAAGATAACATGCGTAGCTTTACAGAAAAGTTCCGTGTCATTTTATAAGTGATATTTGGGCATCTGCAGGTTTTGGATATCTGTAGAGGATCCTGGAAATGACTACCCCGTGGATGTTAAAGCTATTCTTGTAGAAGATACTGGGGCAGGGTTGAGAGATAGAAAAGAGAAAGAGCCCATGGTTGGGGCTAGCACATAGTGTGGAGCAGAAGGGGTACTATAGCCAGAGCTCCTGTAGGACCAGGGCAGACTTTCTTCTTCAGCTGTGTATCAGTTAGGTGGTTTGTTTTGTTTGTTTTGTTAGTTTTTTTGTTTTTTTGTTTTTGTTTTTGTTTTGTTTTGTTTTTTTGTCACCTTGACACGAGCTAGGGTCATCTTGGAAGAGAAAAATCTCAATTGAGGGAGTTCTTCCTGCTCATTGGCTGTAGGCATGTCAATAGGGACATTTTCTTGATTAATGACAGATGTGAGAGGGTCCAGCCCATTGTGGGTGGTGCCAGCCCTGGGTTGTATAAAAACCAAGCCGTGTAAGCCACAGAGAGGCAGCCAGTAAGCAGCACTCTTCAATGGACTCTGCTTCAGCTCCTGCCACCAGGTTCCTGTCTTGGCTTCCTTTCACCATGGACTGTGACCTATAAAATAAAATAAGCCCCTTTCTTCCCATATTG
>JADRCC010567792.1:0-18414 GCA_019843855.1 Hylomyscus alleni
TTAACTTATCAAAGCTGAAGCTGGATGCCGGATTTTTCAAGCTTCCCTTAGTCCCTAACTATTACACACTGGCATACTCCACCCACTACCCTAAACTCCTCAAGCTGAGGGACTAAGCTGGGCTTTCCATTCCGCTAGCTTCTCTGATTCCTTTATAACCCAGCCATTTTGGATAAAGGGCCCTTTTTATATTTTGGTCTCTTAGCCTCCTGACCTATAGATCTCCTGGATGTTCCCTCTCATTCTCTCCTCTCCCCTTTCCTTACTCCTCTCCTTACATGGCACAGCTCAATCTGCTCTGCTCCACGCCTATTAACTTATCAAAGCTGTCCATGTTCACCCTGGACTCTTTCCAATGACTTTACTGCTAGCTATGCTTGCCCTCATATACCATAAACTCCTCCATCTAACATTTCCTCCACCATACCTAGAAGCAGTAATGTCTTCACTTTTATTTCATTTGTCATCATCATCATCATCATCATCCAAAAACTAAGCATATAGATATAAACTGAGACATGTAGAGTAACAATGACAGCATCTTGGATGTGATGCTAGGGTGAAGACCTTCTAGCCTCCAAAAAAAAAATCCTATTAAGTTACAAATTACCATTTTTTCAAGAATAAATCAAAGTATAAATAACATAATCATTATAGATGAAATTGTAAAGTAAAATTGAAAAAAAAGATTGAATGAGAGCCAATGGAAACTAGACTAAATTAGATCACATTGAATTTATTTTAAAACATTATATTACAAGATTATTTGATGCTTAGATGAAAGAGGGAAGTTGCCCTAATTAATTTTGGAAGTCAGTACCACCTCAACCTATTCAGAACAAGACAAATAGAATTAGGACAACCACAGCTAGCTGCATCAATGCATAAGCTAACATCAACAACATATCAATGAATAGCACATCATGACCACAAATAATGCAACATATGTTTGTTCCTTTATGAGTAGAAGAAGAGTCACACAGAACTATCCTCAGGCTCCAGCTATGCTTCCTTTCTGTGGTGTTCAGTGCTTTCCTAATAAACCACTGTACAAAAGGACAAGTCACTTACTATCCTTCTTGACCTCCAAATTATCAGACTCTTTCTACATTGAGTTGAATAAGCACCACTCCACCCCTGTGCTTCCCCACTCCTGCCCTTCAGTCCATTTTTATTTCCTGAACATGTTAGTGAAACCCTTTTTGAAATAGTGGTCTTTGTAAATATAATGAATTAAAGGTGTCTAGGCGAGATCATCCTGGAGTATTCCTGAAGGCCTTTACTTCAAAATCAAAGCTTATACAAATAAGAATTCAAAGAGGGGACATACAGAGAGAAGGCACTGCAATGAGAAGAAGAGGCAGACAAGATTAGCAAGACACAGGAAAGAAGAAGCAAGGAAACCTTCTCTAGACCCTCCGGGGAGGCCTTTGATTCCAGATTCCTGATCATAAAAATATAGGAAGAGACATTGTGAAAGGAAAAGAAATTGTGAAGGGTCCTCTATCTTGAATTCTTGCTGGGGTTATTTCACATTTAACTAGAATTTGATTCCCTTGATGGAGAATTGCATGGAAATTTACCCAATTTTATTCTAGGAACTCATAGTCAGGATATCTTAGCTAACTTATCTTAGCCTGTTTGTGAGGAACTTCCTACAGCTAACCATTTGTCTAAGCTCCTATTAAACAGCTTGCCTCTGGGAACTCCCTTGAAGCCTGAAGAACAAGATGGCATGATGTGGTTGCTTTCAAAACCCCTGTGCTTTGGACGCCCAGTCACACCTAGGTCTGGAAATATTTGACTGTCAACATAAGGACTCTCAGGTGGCGATACACTGGGTCTAAGTAGTCATCTTTTGTGGGCTATCTGTAAAAGTATTTCTTGTCTTTATAACAGTCCTATCCTTTGCAGTGTGTTGCCATTATGTTGACAAACTAATAGAGAGGGTATGTAGATGTTGATATATTAGCAACCTGCACAGCTTCAAAGCACTATTACTCTGTCAAAATGTTAAAGCTATTTTTGCCATAAAGTAAACATTGCCTAGACTATAATGTATTCTAGTAATGATGATTTAAGGAAAGGGTTAGCAGCAGTTCTAAAAACAAAGGCTTTCTCTCCTTGTACTCCTGACAAGCAAGAATGATCTCAATCAAATATCTTGGTAAGCATGTCAAACAACAATGCTTACGGTAAACACACTGAGGGCATTACTCATGATCAACTTGGGAGGCCACACCCTCTCTATGTCTGTTGCTCTCTGTAGCTTGGGATTTGTGCTGGGTTGGCAAGAATGATTCTGTGAACACAGAATTCAATCAAAGCATCTCTGAATGAGTGAAGCATGAAAGGGAGATGTGGCTTAGTTGAAATAGGTCCCTTTTCCTCTAAGAAATATGTGCTCCTTAGACAGGAACCCATCCATTAGTCCAAAACTAAAACAAGTTCTAAAATAAAGAAAGAGAGAACACTTTGTGCCATGTATCTAATGTTCCTAGAATTCTCTTTTTCTTCTATGTACATATTTTACATGTTAGTAAATTTTCTACCAGTGATATTCATAATTTGCATGACCTTTCTCAAGAATTAAGCCTTTGTATTATCACACATTTAACATGAAAACACTAAAATACTTATGAATATAAAAATAATTCCATTTTTAGAAAAGAAAAAATAATTCAAAATATAAGAATAAGAAAGTATTTCAATTTATCCAGAAATCTTTTATAAGAAAATATAAGATTGCTCTCCATTTAGAGAGTGGTGGACTGGTCTGCTTCTCATTGACCTTCAATTTCAACTCTCTCTGCTGCTTCTGCTGGGATTACAGATGTTGCTTATATCCTTGGCCACCAGTCTCCTGGAAAATATGTCCTCAGAAGTTTGAGAAACCTGAGCTAGTCTCAAGGAACTGCATCTTGGGAAGCTGGCAAGGAATCTCAGAGGCAAGAAGTCTTCCTCTGGGATGACTGTAAGGTCCAGGAAGATGATACAGAAATGCAGGTAGTAGGGAAGAGAATGACTTTATTTGCATCTTCCTCAGCCAGGATTCATGAATACCCACCATCTTCAATTCTGTAGCCCACACCCTGCTTAGCCTAGCATTCTGATGTATATTCACACATATAACAACTTCTATTAGGACTTACAATTATTTTCCTTGTTTAAATATTTTATTGCCTGTGGACTTTCCCATATTAAAGATGTAAATGCTATCCCCCATCTCCATCTGCACCCAGCAGCAAAGGCTGTACCATATCCCTCCACACCCAAATACCTCCCAGGAGAGAGCTGGTCTTCCAGGAGTGCTCTCACACCTAAGCTCAGAGGTGAGATTTTTACAATATTAATCCTGTCAGTCCATGAGCACTAGAGATCTTTCCATCTTCTGAGATTTTCTTTGATTTCTTTCTTCAGAGACTTGAAGTTTTTGTAATACAAATCTTTCACAAGCTTAGTTAGAGTCACACCAAGGTATTTTATATAATTTGCGACTAGTGTAATGGGTGTTGTTTCCCTAATTTCTTTCTCAGCCTGTTTATCCTTCTAGTAAAGGAAAGTCACTGATTTGTTTGAGTTATTTTTATATCCAGCCACTTTGCTAAAGTTGTTTATCAGGTTTAGGAGTTCTCTAGTGGAATTTTTGGGGTCACTTAAGTATACGATCATATCATCTGCAAATAGTGATGTTTTGACTTCTGTCTTTCCAGTTTGTATCTCTTTGACCTCCATTTGTTGTCTAATTGCTCTGGCTAGGACTTCAAGTACAATACTGAATAGGTATGGAAAATGTGGGTAGCCTTGTCTAGTCCCTGATTTTAGTGGGATTACTTCAAATTTTTCTCCATTTAGTTTGATATTGGCTACTGGTTTGCTGTATATTGCTTTATCATGTTTAGGTATGGACCTTGAATTCCTGATCTTTCCAAGACTTTTACCATGAGGAGGTGTTGGATTTTGTCAAATGCTTTCTCAGCATCTAATAAAGTGATCATATGGGTTTTTTCTTTGAGTTTGTTTATATAGTAGATTAAGTTGATAGATTTCCATATATTGAACCATCCCTGCATCCTTGGGATGAAGCCTACTTGATCATGGTGGATGATAGTTTTGATGTGTTCTTGAATTCGATTTGAAAGAATTTTATTGAGAATTCTTGCATAGATATACATAAGGGGAATTAGTCTGAAGTTCTTTTTCTTTATTAGGTCCTTGTGTGGTTTAGGGATCAGAGTAATTGTAGCTTCATAGAACAAATTGGGTAGAGTACCTTCTGTTTTGATTTTGTGGAATAGGTTGAGGAGTATTGGTATTAGGTCTTCTTTGTGGGTCTGATAGAACTCTGAACTAAAAGCATCTGATACTGGGCTTTGTTTGGTCAGGAGACTAGTAATGGCTGCTTCTATTTCTTTAGGGGATATGGGAATGTTTATATCATTTATTTGATCCTGATTAAAATTTGGTACCTGGTATCTGTCTAGAAAAATTGTCTATTTCATCCAGATATTACAGTTTCATTGAGTATAGGTTTTTGAAGTAGGAACTGATAATCTTTTAGATTTACCTAGTTTCTGATATTATGTTTCCCTATTCATTTCTGATTTTGTTAATTAGGATAGTGTCTCTGTGCCTTTTGGTTAGTCTGGGTAAGGGTTTTTCTATCTTGTTTAGTTTTACAAAGATATAGCTCCTGATTTGATTGATTCTTTGCATAGTTCTTTTTGTTTCTACTTGGTTGATTTTACCCCTGAGTTTGATTATTTCCTTTTTTTTTTTCCTTTTTTCTTTTTTTCTTTTTTTAAATTTTTTTTAAAATTTATTTATTATTATTATAAATGAATACACTGTAGCTGTCTTCAGACACACCAGAAGAGGGCGTCAGATTTCATTATGGGTGGTTGTGAGCCACCATGTGGTTGCTGGGATTTGAACTCATGACCTTCAGAAGAGTGATTATTTCCTTCCATCTACTCCTCTTGGAGTACCAACTCATTATCTCTGGTGTTAGATGTTCTTGCTGTCTCTGGCTTGAGCTTGTCCCTCCTGTGGGTCTGTATGCCTGTGTCAGCACTCTTTGAATACCAGCTTTCTCTTGGCAGAACTTGTGTACAGAGGGCTCTGTAACTGCCCAATTTCTGGGTGCAGATGGCAACAGAAAGGATACTGTCCCAACTTCTCCACTGATCCTGTGTTCTGCGTGTGCCTCACTGGCCCTACTCCAAATAGTTATTGGAGAGAAAGTAGGGATCTCACCTTTTGGCCCAGGAGTGAAAGCACTCCTGGGAGAACAGTTCTCTCCTGTCTGGATCTGTGCACAGTGGGCTGTGGAACAGCCTCAGCTCCTGGGTGCAGAAAACAAAGACCAAAACATTAACAATTATGGAAGTAACAGTAAAGACTGACCTATCAGACACTAAGACTCAGAAATGATTTTATTACAAATACTAAATTGATTTATTAAAACTTTTAGACATAAAGAGAAGAAACATACATTCATACATACAACTCATACATTCTAAGCAAATGCCTTGCTGCTAACCTACAGCTTCAACCCCAAATTTAAAACTTTTGCATAAGCATGTAAGATTACTCTGAACACTTATAGCTGTAGAAATAGACTGATGGTTATGAGCTACTTTGTGAATATAATATGGTATACAGCACTTACATAAAGTGAAAGTACAACTTGTGCAGCAATAACAAAAATAATGTATATAATTCTCTTTCTTTGCACTAAATGTCTATACGTAATTTTGTATGAATGGAACAAAATGAAGGATTCATGGAAATATTTAACATGTATTGGTAAGGTATTAAATCATTATGATTGAGTAGATTATGGTAAAAAAAACAAAAAGGAATTGTGGATAATAAAATATATTTTATTTTAAGTCAGTATGTTTTATTATATTTATATATGATAAATATTCTTGGAGGAATTGTAATCTCCAATTAACTTCTGATTCCACAGGGAACTCATAAGTTATTAATTGATGACCTGGTTAACTCTACTTAACTTAGCTACTTACTGGGTTACATTCATAGTAGAAATCTAAGCAGTATCTCTTTTTAAGTCTCCTTTCTCCTTTACATGATATTTATTATTTGGATAAGTTAACACAAAAAGGTTAGTTTTTTTCATATAATTTCTTATTGAATCTTTTGGAATCTCATATCATACCTATATGGGTATTTGGGAAACTCTTACCCTGTGGTAGGAGAAGTCTCTGAGGTCTCCTATACTCAAGCTAGGCCCAGTATGTTTCATGGTATCCTTCCGATGCCTGCAGATCAAGATGTATACTTAAAAATGTAAACCTCAGAAACTGTAAACCATCATCAATTAAATATTTTTTATAAGAGTTGCCATGGTCATGTTATCTCTTCATGGCACTAAAATTCTAAGACATGTCCCAGTCCCTCACATTTCCCACTCTTTCCATATCTGCACTATATACTTCTTGACTCCCCTAAAAAAATAAAATAAGTAAATAAATAAATAAATAAACAAACAAACAACAGACAAATAAACATTAGAAAATGAAAAAAACAATCTCTATCAACCAAAGAGTTCTGACCATGGACCATTCTGCTTCTCTGTCTTTCCCACATCTCCATCACACACTTGCTCATCATAGTAACATTGAAAATTACTCTACGTCCTTTTGCCCAGACAGCTCTGTTTGCGAATGTTCATTGCATCGAGTCACGGGGCTAGTTTAAGGCCTCTGACTTAGCTACACTATGAATACTGGCGTCTCCACTCTGGGATATCTTGCTGTGACCCTGAGTCCTGACGATTCTGATGATATGGCTCTGGATCCCGACAAGCCCCTTCATGCACTGCAGCAGCTCCTAGATGGGGAAGATGGTGAACTGGGCTAACTCAAAGCCCTGGATCTGAGACTGTGAAGTAGTAGAGTTGGTCAGCCTTGTCTGGCTTTCTCACACCCATGCCACTAGAGCCTGCTGTCTCTTGTTAGTCAAAGTAGGGCGTGGGTTGTCCTTCCCACACATCTGCGGCCAGTTCTCCTACTGCCATCTTGCTCCCCACCATGGTGATAATGGACAAAGCTTCTGAGATTGTAAGTAAGCCCCCAACTGAACACTTTCTTTCATAAGATTTGTCTTGATCATGATGTTTTTCCACAACAATAGGACAGTAACTTACACATGACTTATGAGTTGCAAAAATTGAGGCTGGAGAGATGGCTCAGTGGTTAAGAGCACTGACTGCTCTTCCAAAGGTCCTGAGTTCAATTCCCAGCAACCACATGGTGACTCACAACCATCTGTAGTAGGATCTGATGCCCTCCTCTGGTATGTCTGAAAATAGCTACAGTGTACTCATATGAATATAATAAATAAATCTTTAAAAAAAAAAAGAGTTGCAAAAATCAAAGATTAAAACTTTTCCCTGAATTTTGAATGCTTCATCTGGGACAATGACATACTGCAGCTGGCATGTGCTGATTGCAAGGGATGAGTGTGCACATAACGCCCCAAATAATATTTTAGTGATATTATGTCCTTAGCTTAATATCAGCCATATTGAGATATTCACATCATGGAAATCAGTCAACATTATAATTCGAAATTTTTTTCCAGTGAGCCAATTGTTATAACATTCACAAGCATTACACCAAACTGTGATTATAACTCAGGCTCTTAATTGCACTTTTTTAAATTTGGAGACAAGATCCTACTTTATAGGATCTTGGCCTTGAACTCACCACCCTCAGCCTCCTAAATGGTGGCACACAGGTGTACCACTATCCTTGGGTGAAATTCAGCTTTTTAAATTCCAGTACCTCTAGGTCCACTATACTGGTTACCTTTTTTTTTTTTTTTTTTTTTTGAGGCAAAACTGTTTAACTAATTATCTTATACAGTGTTCTATTTGTCTTATTCTGCGATAGACTTCATACATAATGTTTCCTGAGGAGTTATATTCAGTCAAACGTACTGTTAATGAAATTCAGGTTTGTACACGGTAGCAATTATGGAGTCATGGTAATCTTTGAGAAAGATGAATGCCTGTTTTCTTTTTTTCAAAATATTTGCCACAAGAAAGCAATTGCCCTTATTTAAAGCCTCAGCATTGTGGTTATAATTTTACCACTGCAACAGTATTAGCCACACTCATGGCTTTTCATGTGATATATATAACAATTAAGTCTAAAAGCCCATTTCTTCTTCTATGCATTACAGCAAACTTCCTTAATCTCTTACGGAGTCAACAGACACATGAAATACAAAGCATAAAGAAGCTAAGACACGAATTTTAAAGCATTTTACTTAAAAAAGTATTCATAATAATTGCATTATTCTATCCTAATGTTTATATTCTTGATTTTTTTATTTCATTATTGTCTGTAATTGCTACAAAGTATCTTGGGGTCATTTCTAATTAGTAATAATAACAAAATAAATAACAAAATCGTTTTTTAAACAAGTAAAACTGAGTCACTTTCAACTCTGATGTTTTCTTGATAAAGTAAATGTTTTAGCAAAATGTATTGAAATGTGAATTACAATTGTGATGTTCATTTGGCAACAAAATTAGCCTTTACATTTTTAGAAAGGTATGGTCATTCCTGTAGGCAGTCCCAGTGCTCCAGAGACTGAGGCAGAAAGATCACACCTTCCAGGCCAGCCTATCAACATGAAAATTAAAAACTCAATTATAATTAATTGTACATGTTATCACCAGATTCCTTTTTCAAACCTATGGTGGTGTCTTTATTAAAGGGAGAATTAGTTTGCTGATTTTTCCCCTTAAATATTTATGCCAAACCTTTTTCTCTCACCAAAACTTTAAATCTAACCCAGTCATCTTCTTCCTCATGCCCTAATAGTGGCCTTCTTAGTAGTATTCCTGTTTCTGGTCTTGTTTCCTAGAAGTTTTTTCTACAGAGTAGCAAGAATTTGTCATTTCAATGATGGAAAAGCTTTGTTGACCCACAATGAGTTTCTATCACATTTAGATCAACTTCCTGACAACACAATGATGATAAACCCTAGGTGGCCTGAACTACTCCTTCTCCAACTGTCCCCCTCTCCCTGCTCCAGCTGCCCCTGCCTTACTCTCATCTATGGTTTAGCTATTGGGGTTGGAACACCAAAGAGCCATTGCATTAGCTATTTTACTCTGCTTGCAATGCTCCTTTTATCCTGTGCATATCTCACTGCCTCAAGTTCCTCAGGTATTTGCTTTAATAGCTGCTCTCAGCAAGGCCATTACCAACTCCTCTCTCTAAAATGTAGCCCTTCCTGAATTGGACCTTCTGTTCTAATTGTTGGGAATCAGGCACCTCTATGGCTGGCCAGAAAGAGATGGCAGCAACAGGACTATCAGGCACCTCCAAGGCCAGCCTGAGGGAGCCAGCAACAGCAAGATCATCAGGTACCTCCAGCCCCAGCCCGAGGGACCTGGAGTCAGCAGGGCTCACATCATTACTAGCTGCCAAGAAGCAATACATTCCTAATGTCACCTCCCCCTGTACATGCCCACATTCCCAAGAGTCAGTGTCCCTCCCCTCCCCTCTTCTTATTTCCTCCACTCAGAGACAGCCTCTGTATCCCTCCTACCCCTTTTCCTGAATAAACCTCTCCTGTGACACTTATCACATGGTGTGACTTCATGGATCCTGCAACTTATACACAATATTTGATGCCTTGACACAGATCCAAAGGAGGGTCCCAGTTGATGATCTAGGACCCCAAGAGCATATTCCTGTTTTTCTGTTACCTAGAGGGAGAGGGGACGGATTAGGTCTGGGAGATGTAAGGCTGGGGCCTGAAGGAGGGCCTGTTGGAGCCTTTCAAAGGGCTTAGTGATAGTTTTGAGAAGAGGTTCATGCAGGGGGCCTAAGACTACTTCATATATGAGGTGGGCAAGGAAGGAAAGGAAGGAATCCAGGAGTGTAAGACACCAGCAGTTCCTAGGAATGATACAGTATCTTTTTAAATAGAGGAAAGTGCTAGAGACGGGGTTAGGTGTATTCTATCTAAGGCAATGGCTTTGTAGGCTGGAGTAATTGTAGGTGACCTGAGGGATGGAGAGTTGGACCTTAGAAGGTGAGCCTCTATATCCCCGGCTGGACAGGAAGTTTAGAAGAACAGAAGTGTCAGTTTGGCTGATCTGTAGGGATGGACTATAGAAGAGAAAGAATATCATCTGCATACCAATAATCTCAGATTCAGGGAGAGATAGAGTAGATCGGAAGTCGGAGCCTGGACAGAGTCGGCTATCATGGAACCCCTGGGAGGACAGTCCAGGTGAATTGGGTGGAGAAGTGGGTATCAGGGTCAGTACACACAAAAGCAAAAATGATTTGTTATTTGGTGTCAAGGGAGACAGAGAAGAATGTGTCCTTGAGATACAAGACTAAGAAATTGGAGGTCTCTGAGGGGATAGTGGAAAGAAGTGTAGAGACCAAATAACCTCTTGTACAGATACCTACATGCATACATAGAATTTTAAAAATTAATAACTTTAATACTGATATAATATATAATACTGTTTTTCTAAGTAGCCATTTGTATTCTAATATAATCAATTGATCCATTAACGTCCTTTAAATTTTCTTCTCCCAAGTACAGTGTCTGACTTAGCATGGTATCTGCCTTTATATGCATGATTAGCTTTTTTTAAGTCTCAAAATTTTTGACAGTCTTTATTTAGCATTGATAACATTGATCTTTTTTTAAAAAAAAATAGCATCTTCTTTTCTTTCTAAAAATAGAATGTTCTATTTGGGCTTATCTGATATTTCCTCCTGGTTAGTTCGGGTTATGCTCTGTCAACCAGAAGATGCAGAGCCAATAGGATACATGCCTTGTGAGAGATACACCATATTAATTTCTTCCTCGTTGAACATATTAAATTGTATCATCTAATGATAGTGTCTCTCAGTCGTCTACCATATAATAGTCCTGCCCTCCTCTGACTAATAAGCATCCCACAGTGAATGCTCCTCTGCCTTCTGCTTACTTTGAAGTTGACTATTCTGCTGCATACAGTCTCTAACTTTGTAACGTACCTGTTATCAGTACAAGCTAATGCATATTTTTCAAGTTTTTGGTTTTTTAATTTTTATGTTGATATTCAGAAGTCCCACAGATCTAATCAGTGGAAGTCCTTCTTGCATGCCTCAACATCTATGCTGTGCTCTCAACCTTTGCTTTGCAGGCCTACTTAGACCATCTCCACAGTGCATAGAGGCACAGAGAGGTTAGAGAGCAGGTCCACCTGGTGAGCAGGGGGCCCTCTGCAGGAGCCTCTCCTGATCTCTGAAAGCAAGGAATGCAGGTGAAAGGGGAGTAAGAGAGTTGCTGTGGAATTGAGGGAGGGACCGTGTAGGTGAGGGATGGCTGTAAAACAAAGTCTGATCAAGGACTGATTAGCAAGAGGGAACAAGTACTGAACAGTTTCCACCTGTCCAGTTAGGTAAGACATGGATAACTATTATGCAATCCTTGTTTTTAAACTGCAAATCTTAAAAGTCCACGTAGGACAGGTTTGAACAAATGCAGCTCACACTGGAAGGCAAAAGAAGTTCATCCACTACTGTGCTTTGCTTCCTTTAACTTCACGTAGTAAAGAATCTGTAAATTGCTTTATTAAAAGAATACATATATGCATGCAGAAACAATTAATATAATAAGAGGCCATAAATTTGAGGGAGAGTGGGGAGGGGTATAAAAGAAGGCTTGGAAGGAGGAAGGAGAAGAGAGAAATACTGTAATTAAATTATAATCTCAAAAATAAATAATGAGAAAGAAAAGGATAATTTATTTCTCATATAAATTTACTTGGGTAGTTGTATAATTAATGTTTTAATAACAACATTTTAAGATTCCATTTTGAAAGGTTTGCTGAATATGAATTTTTAATGCCAACTTATACTATACTGAGATTGTGGAATATGTGTGCGTTTGTACACCATGGTCCTGCATGGGCCAACATGATTTAGGTGCAAATAATTATTACATAATTGTGGACATCTTGCACTGGCTAATATGTAAGTAGCTTCCATATTGCTTCAGCATAACTTTCTCTGTGCTTCCCTTAGGCAAGTTTAATTTCTCATACTTTAGTAGGCCCCCAGACTGACTACAAGTTGGAAGAACACTTCAGCCCATAAAACTCAGCTCACAGATAGCACTATCTGTCAAATAAAAACAAAGAACTAATCCATCAAAGTCCATAGTTCTAGGAAGGTCTGTAAATGTACTAATCTTGCTTTTCTATCTGACTGTTCTTGTTAACAGAAGTATATCAAACCAGGATATGATTTTTCTGCTTAAACACTCACCCTGAGAAAGGCTTGGGGCTGTACTGGGATCCTGAACACTGATGGCCAGCTAATAAAGACTTAAATCCATGCCCAAGCAGATTTCTCTCCTGGATACCCCATAACACACGGAAGAAGAGACTGGATCACGTTCTCTGTAGTATCAGAATCTCCGATTTCTGGGCCTGAGACAAGCATCACTTCTCTCAAGAAACATCCCCTGCTCATCCTCACACATAGGTGGCTCTTTTTGAATCTGCTCTTTAGTGCTCATTTATTTTAGCATGAGAAACACCATGCTGTCTGAATATAAACACTGGGAACACTGGGTGATCTTGAACCTAACTGGTCTTTTATGCCTAGTGAATTTTAGCACTGCAGCTTGTACAGAAGTAAGGCACTCATTTCAGCAAATCCACTGCTATTCAAATCAGTCATTCACTTCAACCTGAAGCCATAGGAGTTAACAGCATAATTATCCAGGCTGGTTTCCTATATTGGCTCTCTCCAGAGAAGATTCCTCCCACCATGTGGACATACAAAATAACTTTCCTTTCCAATGGGTCTTTTCCTATCTTCCATGATAATGGCTCTTACTTCAGAGTCTGTGTTATTTTTTTGCCTTTGACTTCAGGGGTAGGGGAGTAAAAATGAGGTATGTGAGCATTTGCACAAGTTGAGCATTAATTTCTCTGAAAAATCTCTCAAAATCTATTAATCACTGCAAGGCATTTGCTCAGACCTAAGACATAGGAACAGGTATAGAGTTCCTGAGCTCATTAGAAAAGCAAAGTATGAAGATATCTATGGACAATAGTGTTTGTTTTCAGACACCAGGACAAGGGACTGAAGTCCATATTTTGCATACCAAAGTAGACCTGGTCTCCAGGTTCTCCCAGTATCCCTCAGTCCCCACCTGACATACCCTGCCCTTAACTGTGAACTTCCCAACCCATGGACTGGTCTGCCCTTCCCCCAGAGGCTTCTCCCTATATAATCCAGACATTTTATCTCTCTCTTCTTCTCCTCTTTCTGCCCCAGTGTGCCTCTCTCTCTCTGTCTCTGTCTCTGTCTCTGTCTCTCTCTCTCTGTATCTCTCTCTCTCTTTCTCTCTCTCTCCCTCTCTCTCTCTCTCCCCTAAACCTCACTTCCCCATGGATACTTCTCTGACCTTGTCCTTAGGGCCAGTGAACTTGCCCACATGAAAAGGAGCTTCCCAATAAACCTGCGTTTAATATAAAATAATCTAACTTGAATTGGCTCATGGAGAAATAACCTAAAAAAATATATCTTATATGTAGTAAATATAAAACAACTATATTCATAATTAACATTATACATATCAAAGAGAATTTGTATTTCAGTATAAATATTTTAATCTAATTATGACTATATACTGTTGTGTTTTATAAAAAGAGACCAGAGATGTGTTTGGTGGAGGCCTGGTAAGGTGTGGGGGAAGGAGGTACCTCTGTGAGCTCATGCTGCAACATCCTTTCACTCTGAGGGACCAGCCATAGGAAGCTATTGTATAGAATAGAGTTTATTCAGGACATGGGGAGGGGAATTCAGAGAAAGACAAAGAAAAAGAAAGAGAGAGGGAGATAGAGAAAGAGTAGAGGAGTACACTCTGGCCATGAGCATGTGGAGAAAGAGGGGGAAGGGGAATGGGGAGAGAGAGGGTAAGGATCAAGAGAAGAGAAGAAAGCAAGAGTAAGAGAGAGAGGAGGGGTGAGTAGCACACCTGGCTCTTTCCAGATAACTGAGGGGCAGTGTCTAGACAAAATGCCAACATATATAGCCATGCATATATGTATACATATATATTTAAAGAAAATCAATGTGGATCCTGGAAGAAGAATCTCTGAGCAAAGATACTGTCTCATATGTCCTTCACTGTCCTTATTATCAGACTTATGTAAAAACCTGACTGGTTTTCTTAAAGGCCTAAATTGAAGAAAATCCCAACCTAGATATGTTGTGTTTTATAAAAAGAGCCAGGATATGTTTGATAGTGTGAAGTACGGTGAGGTGGGAGGGGTGCCTTGGTGGGTCCTTGCTGAGGTATCCTTTCTCCCTCAGGTACCAGCCATAAGATATTCCTGTAGTGTAGAATAGAGTTTATTTAGGGCATGGAAAGGGGAGTTGAGAAGGGAGTAGCAACAGAGAAGGACAGAAAGAGAAAGACAGAAAGAGAGACAGAGAGAGAAGAGGACAGAGGCCAGGAACAGGAGGAGAGAGAGTGGGGAGGGGAAAGGGAATAGAGGGAAAAAGGGGTCTGGGAGAGAAGAGAGTCAGAGAGACAGACAGACAGACAGACAGAGACAGAGACAGAGACAGAGAGAAGGAGAAAGAGAGAGACAGAGCAGACGGAGAGAGCAGGTCTACCTGGCTATTGTTAGGGAACTGTTGAGCAGAGTCTAGAAGGAATATTAACAAAGCATAAGTAACAAGAAACCACCAACAAACTTATGTCTATAACTAGGACCCTCTAGTGGAAAATAAATAAGACTTTATAATATCTAAAATCCCTAACATTGCTCTTTTTGCTACAAAAGCTTGCACACCCTGAGTGGGGCCCCTGGACCTATCTACCTTTCTCACCATTATCTGTGGCCTGCTGAAGTAAATGCCCTGGAATTTTATTATATATCAGTACACAATTTAATAATATTAGGTATGTTTATGATATGTATCTATGTGCCTCTATGTGTATATGTGTTTATGTGTACAAATATGTATGTGTGTATGTGTATGCATATGTGTGTAGGTATCTGTTCACATATAGGGATAATGCTATCAAATAAGAAATATAATATTGACTCATATATTATGTGTAATGTGATTGGTGCCTTATGAAACAAAGTTCCAGAATGTAGAGAATTTGGGCAAAATGTAGAGAATTTAGTTAAGAGGACATGAAAATAGTCATCTATCATTTGAAATAACATACTTTTATGCTAAATGAGTATAAGGAGTAACTTGTTTTAACTGTTCTTAATTTTTAAGTCCTGTAACAGCAGGCAGTATATTTTGCTCATTCATCAACAATGTTCAAAGAAAGACATAGATGAATGTGCGATTACACTCACTAGGTTAGTGCACTGTTATTGTACCCTAACTGTAAAAGGCCAAGGCAGTCAGGACTGAAAAAAAAAAGCAAGGCATTAAAATGGCTTTTATAATGATGAGATTATAATATAATCTCAAAAAATACATTCTAAAAATGGCTTTTTAAAATAGCTGATAGAAACACAAAACTTTAATTAAGATGTTGATAAGAGTGATAATATGTCCCCAGTGTAAACGTCAGGAATAAGGAATGAACTGGGCAGGACTTTGTATTCGTTCAGAAATTGAAGAAATTCTGGCTACTCTATTCAAATATGATGTGAAGTAATAAATAACAAAAACACTGCATTTTTCTGTGCAGTACTGTTCAGAGGATGAGGAGAGAGTCTAGACATTTTGAGTCCCAAAGGTTCAGTTATAGAAGCCTGGTCCCCAGCAGAGCAGTGCTAAGAAAGGGGAACCATAAGAGGTGGTGTGAAGTAGGAATTAATTAGAAATTGAGGGATTTATGCCACTCTCTTGAGTCCCTCATTACTTCCTGCAAGACAATGCATTATTGTATGTATTACATACAGTGCTTATCTTGATCCCTGAATCCCTCGGGTCTTTTGCTTCACAATTCAGCACCTCTCTCCTACTGTTCCTCTACCATGATGCCCTCAGTCAGGATGTTATGTAGCCACAAATCCTTCACCAGAGACTGAGCATTATGTTTTTGAATCTCTAGACTTGGAGCCAAATAAATATATTTCTTTATAAAGTACTCAACTTAGACATGTTACTAGAAGAGTAGGAAAGTAACTCACACTGGATTTGTTGAGAATCCCTAATACAGACTAATGACAATGTGGTCTGCCTTGAGGTCTGAAGATAACTTACGAAATAGTGACAAATGAATGTGTAATTTCGTGAAAACACATTTCTTAATTAAAACTCATGCAACTTTGGCAATGTAAATCATTTTATATTTGTGTTTACTTTTTACTCTTAATGACTATGAGGACAAAGATAGTTTATCGTTTGTTAGATTCTGAGACAATTAACAAGTACCAGGAAGCAGCCTGAAATATCTGTTGAAAAAAAGTAAAATCCAACTGAAAAGATAATAAGTTCTAAAAAAACTTTTAACATACCTCATTCACAAGGAACAGTGTGCCATTGTAATGAATCTGTCAACTTTAGAAACTTAAATTTGGATTTGAGTTAGGTAAATTTAACAATTGACATCTTATAAATTATGTAGTTAATATCAAAGTCATATTTAATGAGTTATCTTTATTTTCATATAGAGAAATATAGCTAGCAAGTCTTTTTCCTTAAGAAAAAAATCACCTCCAGAAAAACCACTAAGAAGTAGGATAGTAGAAAGTCTGGGTTGTTTTGTGTTGGAAATTCCAATAATTTATTGAAGAGGTGATGAGGGGACAGGGTCTTCAACCCACTATTCATATTCTATGATTGGCTTAAGGAAAATTAAACAAAGACCTTTTTCAGTAAAGAAATATAACTATTGTTCTTTACTGTTAATCTTCTCTCTGTCATTCCATGTGAATGGACAAAGAATTTATAATTGCTCATTTTCTCAGCAATTAACTTCTCATCCAAGTCTCAAACATCATTTTCATGGCTTCCATTTTGCTTTATACTTTTAATTCTTTCGATTTTTGCCTCACAGTTAATTGATTGTAAGTATTCAGCCTTGAAAAAAACATTGCTATATAAGCAAACATTGTTGTATGCTTTTCTACAGAGTGAAGGCTGTGTTAATTCATGTAGACAGCATCTTCTCCCTCATTATAGTGATTTTTCCCTCAAAAAGGGAAACATATATTAAAAGAGAAATTTGAAAGCTGACAAAGCCATTTTGCTCAGTGTTACACTTGTAAAAAGGGCAAAGAATGTCTTCCTATTTGGTTGTACTACTATCTAAAACACAAGAAACAAATATTTTTAAGAAAAATATTTTAAATATTATTTATCATTTTGGTATATTAGTAAGGAATGCGCTGTGAAGAGACCACCTTGGGATCCCCTTGCTCATTTGTGGTGGAGGAGGAAGTAGCCCCTCCACTTCCCCCAAGTCCTACAGAGGTACCATGTAGGTATCTTGGCAGGACACCATGTTTTGTCTGTCATGATTGGGCTTCATCTGTCAAAGTCCCTTTAGACACATTTTTTTTCTAGTCAATTTTACTTTATAAAAATCACACATTAGTTGCAGAAATATGTTCACAAGCTTTGTTGGTGTTTTATCATTAACCATGGTGCAAATTAATATGTGCTAACAGATATATTAAGAAACAGGATATTTAACTGGTTGGAGATATTAATGTAAGTCAACAGTGTGGCACTTCAGATACTGTGTCTTTCCTAGATTAGACTGAGAGCAGGCAGTAACCAGATGTCCTATGCATGCTGTACCTATAAAGAATAGTAACCTTTACATATTTTCTTCTTGATATATTATCTCGTTCTATTCATATTGTTCTGATTGTAATAGTGTCAAGTATTCTTTTTATTTAAACTATCCTACTTTCTATTTTTTACATTTTTTAATTTTAATTAAGTATAATAGGATCATCTCTCATTTTTTTCCCAGCTCCAATACTATATATGCCTTTAGCCCCACCTTATATCCTTTCAAATTCATGGCCTCTATTTCTTATATTGTTATTATATATACTACCTTCTGAATCTGTTTGGTGTTGCTTGTATGTCTATATTATTTCAGGCCTGGCTAATTGGAATTATAATAAGTTAGGGGGCTCAACCCTAGAAAGAGCTAACTATTCTTTTTAGCCATGAAACTGCTATTATTATTTCCATCAAATGGGTACATCATAAATTTCACATTTTTCGTATGGAAGAAAAAGAATATTTGCCTGGACAAAGACAGTGGACATTTCTACTTAATTTAATGTTAATGAAATTGTAATATTATATTTTGGGATATATATGTGTATATATATATATACACACACACACATTTTTGGGGATATATATATATATGTATATATATATATATATATATATATATATA
>JADRCC010567794.1:195-11905 GCA_019843855.1 Hylomyscus alleni
GGCTGCTCTAAGGAAGGGGAACGCAAGGGCAGAACAAAGTGAGGGTAAAGTAACACATCTCCTTCTCTTACTTCTCTTACTTCCTAATTAAGAGACGCCTCATTTAAAATGGTGACAGGAACCACTGATAGATGAGCCAACCACAGAAGTGGAAAGAAATAGCAGCCTGCCCTGAAAAACCAGGGCAGGATCCGGAGTGTAAAGAACCGGAAGACAGTGAAGACCCTGGATTTAATTGCGTTTAAGAATCTAGGGCGACCAGGAACAACGCAGAGAAGAGAACAGGTGATAAGCTAAGGATGGAAGCCGGGCAGCCTCCCACAGCAAGGGCTGCTCCCTGGTGAGGCTCCAGAGTCCTTTGCACATAGAGGATGCAAGTCTGCCATCAGGCGCGTGTCTTGTGAACGCACTCTTCAGCCCATGGCTCCTCTTTGCTTCTCTGTACGAGTGACTTTCACAGAGCAGAAGCATTTCGTTTTAATTAAGCCCATCCATCAAGCCTTTCTTACATAAATTGTGCTTTCAACCCCGTGTCTGAAAATTCATCAACAGGCTCGAGACCACATACATTTTCTTACATGCCTTTCAGAAATTTTGGATTCTGCAGTTTAAGAGTAAGCGTATTATTGAGTTTTAAAGTGGACTCGGGTATCGGTCTGTATGACTGTCCAGCTGTCCCAGCAGTCGCCGCTTAGAAGTTTTCTATCTCGGCTTGTACAGAAAACACAGGGACTGCTCCGAGTGTCATTCCTTGTCCCCTACATGAGCAGGGACACTTTACCTCACCATCCCTTGTCCCCTCTGTATACCGCCTAACCATGCTCCCCACCTCTTGGAGGCTCCTTGACTTTGTTTCCCATAAAAACTGCAACGGTTTACACTGCAACAAGGGCCACAGGAGAATGTGAAGATGGGAGGTTCTTCTAAGGTTCTTTTGTGAGCCTAAAAGTATTTCAAAGTACTAAGAAAAGATCTGTAACTTAGGTCAGGTCGATCTGATACCCTCTTCTGACCTCTGAGGGTACCAAGCGCACACGCAGTGAACATATACAAATATAGGTCAAACAATGCACTAATAATAGTAATAATAATAATACTTAAGTGACAATAGATGGTAGGAAATATATTAGGAGGAAGAAGCTTTTCACAGCTGATGAGTATGTTAGATGGAGTCACCACTGTGGAAGTCAATGCGGAGCTTCCTCAAAATAAATAAATAAATAAATAAATAAAACAAAACAAAATAAAATAAAATAAAATAAAAACCCCACAGCTTGAATGCCTATATTTCCACCAGATTTGACCATCCAGTTGTAACCATATACAAAGAGGTACCAGGCAATGCTCTGATATATCCAGAGAGATTGTACAGTTGTCAGTGCCCCATCCTCTCACTATTCTGCAGTTCAGGAATGCAGGAGAGCTCTTGTCTGAAGCAGTCAGGTGGCCTTACATTCTTCACAACACTGATTCTGATAACAACTTTATTTATAAAAAAAAATAAAATAATAAAATAAAAGAGTTGTTCACAGCTCTTTGTACCTGAGCCTTATAAATATGAGGTTTGCCTGTCTGCTTTTCACGTCGGAGAAGTTCCAGATTATGATTGTATTTCGTTAATCTGTGAGGAGATGGGTGGGGTAGCAGCAGGAAGGAGGGATGGCAGTGGGGAGGGATGGCGGGAAGGAGGGGCAGGAGGATCACCGGGTCATAGTCATCTCTGAGTAAACAGGGAGTTAGAACCCAGTGTGCCATGCCCAAAGTTAAAGAAAAAAAAGAAGGGAGGGAGAGAGGGGAGGGGAGAAGAGGAGGAGGGGAAAAGAAAGGGAAGGGGGAGGGGAAAAGAGAAGAGAAGAGAAGAGAAGAGAAGAGAAGAGAAGAGAAGAGAAGAGAAGAGAAGAGAAGAGAAGAGAAGAGAAGAGAAGAGAAGACTGAGGGAGTAAGTAGGGAAGAAAGAACGAACAACAACCTAACAGAAGGATGGAGAGAGGAGAGACAAGGAAAGAAGGGAGAAATGAAAGAAGGGTAGGAAGGAAGAGGGGAAGGTGGGGATGAGGGAGGCAAGGAAATTGAGGGCACAGCCCATTTTCTACCCCATCTGATGGAAGGCCGCAGACTCTGCAGCCACCATGCCCCAATCCCAGATCCCCGCTTTCCACAGTGTAGCTCGGAGGTGCTCTTGGACCCACTACACTTGGACCTGAGATCTCAACAATAGTTTAAGTCAAGATGCATTTTCAGTGAACCTGCTTTGAAGTGCAGAAAGCTGCTTTACACCGTTTGTACAAAGAACAGATCTACTTGGAGTCTGCAGAGACACAGTAGAAACCCTGCCAGGAAGCAACCACAGTCTGACCGGGCATTATCAAAAACCACTTCTCACTTGGCCTATCTGTAGACAGCTTTTGCTCTAATTTCAAAGTACCCTTTTGCCACATTTTTAATTTATGAGCAGAGTACCCGCTCTGTGTTATTTGTTACTCATTGAGAGCATGGAAAATGAATACTTGGTGTGTGAAATAGAACCACCAAAAAAAGTCTGATTTTTCTAATATACACAGCCTCATATAAAATTGATAATGGATTTTGCTATGAAAATATAGGAGAGAAGGCAAGTAGCTTTTTAACACAGATACGAAATCTCTTCAAGTAACTTAAATTAGAAAGAAGAAAAGACATATGAATTAATTTAAATTCATAGTGTCTGGGGCACAGGGATATTTCACAGTTCTTTTAATTCTGCCCCGACTCTAGTAAGAAAGCAAATCGAGAAGAGAAAGGCACTCTAGGCAAAGCATGCAATGGCTCTACTACATCCAAAGAATAAAAGCGTTACTGCATAGGCAAGATAATCAGAACTTCTTTCTAGGAGCTTTATTTACCTCATTTATTGACTGTCTTCAGTATGACCCAGTGATGGTTCTGATGAGATTGTGCCTCACAGGCTCAGATGCTTAAACACTTGGTCACCAGTTGGTGGTGGTGTTTGGGTAACTTTAGGAGGTGTGGCCATACTGCAGGAAGTATGGAGATGGGTCTAGGGGTTTCAAAAGCCATACACCCTTCTCAGTTCTCCCTCTCAGCTTCTTACATGTGGTTCAAGATATAAGCTCTCAATTCCAGACTGCAGCTGCCACGCCTGCACTCTGATATACACACATATCCCTCCAGAATCATAAGCTCAGATAAACTCTTCCTTTGGTAAGGTGCATTGGTCATGGTGTTTTATCACAGCAACAGGAAAGTAGCTAAAGCAGTTGCCCTTTTCAAATATGCAAAGATATGTTCCACTAATGAAGGCCAAAAAGAAGGCTGCCTTCAAAGTCATGGCCTCCAAACCAAGGGGAAGACAGCTTTGTTTTGTCTTGTGAGTTTTTATTGTTGTTATTTATTTTTGTGGTGCTGGAGATCAAATTCAAGATTCACACCCTACCACTGAGCATATGATCTGTCTAATACCAACTAAGTGATCAATACGCAATTAATTGTTAATATACTACTACTCTTCAACTTAGCATGTCTTTGCTTCCAGATAAGTCTGTCATCTGTGAGTGCCTTAGAATACAGATAACACTAGTGTTCCAGGTGAGTAGCCCAGCTCAAGATGGCATCCTTTCGGTCCTCATATGTAATCTTAGGGCTGGCTGGGGACCGCTGCGCTCAGTGGAACATCATGTATCTTTGGTACTTGCAGGTGACTTTGAGGCTAGGTGAGATCTACAGCTGGCCACTGCCCCTCATCCCAAAAGAGCCTCTAAGAGCCCAGGGAAGGTTCCAGATTCAAAGTTCAAGGCACAGATTCCACTGAAAAGAAAAAGAATGATGGATTAAGGTGAATTAAGCCAAAGGCACTGCAAATCAGCCTATAAGAGAGATTTCAAACTCTTCCTGTGCTCCAACTTCTATTGCAAGTTTTGCACAAAACATCTAGATATCTAGAAGCTGGAGAGATGACTTGCTGGGGTTCTCAGTCTTGAGTACAAGCCTACTGGAGAAATCCCATTATAAACTATACCTTAGGAAACAGAGTTCAAACAGCTTGCCTGACTTACATAATAAATACCGAAGCTGGACTTAGATTCTAAGTATCTCATCCCAAGTAAGCTAATTGCCTAATTTATAAATCAGCTGAGATGGGCTGAAGACACAGAAAGGTAAATTAGCTTCCGGGAAGTCACCTAAGATGCTGTCCCCATAGCCTCCAGACACATAGGTCCCTGTGCTTCATGTGTCCCAAGATAACGAAGCTTGAAAGTGGAAACGGCACTAGTTACAGTTTTCAGAACACCAAGAGCAACAACTGAGCGACTGTTAACTCCTGAAGAAAAACGATCCACTGTCTAACCAAGTATGACCTGTACTGTAAGAGCATGCATCCTTAGCCACGTAAAATCAAACTCCATTAGAAAGCAAGTCCTAAGCAGAGGAGACGTGGTGGCTGGAGTTACTCAGCCCAAGAACTGGGTAACGTGAGTAGAGCTGGCCAAACCCATCTGCTTTAGTCTCCACTGAAATGTGTCTGTGATTCAGGGACTCAGAAGACGGAGACATGTTGGGCCACCCAGCCCTCGTGACAGTGACGCAGCAGCTCTGATAAAGGGCACACTGTGGATGCAAAGCTCCATAGAGGGACAGTTTTGCTCATTTGAAAGTGTTTGAGAAAACATAGCTCACAAGTGTGAGCATCTTTCCCACAACTCCCTCATGCCATGGTTTAGCTGGGTCCTCGTTTTATAAGTTTGGGGAATGGAGACAGGAATGCAACCAAGTAACCAGCTCAAGATCTGCAGCCTTGGAACTTGGGATGGGGGGGGCTGTACTTGCGTTGACTTAAGAACGTTAGAACAGACTGTAAATCTCTGCTTTCTTCTCTTCTTCATCCCCTACCTCACCCCTCCCCACACAGAGCCCTTCTTCCATGAAGTGCACAAAGCCTTTGGTTTATATACCTCTGTCTCTGTCTCCATCTCTCCCTCCCCCCTTCCCTTTACTAATCTTCTTCCCACCATTACTAATCTTCTTTTTTATTATACATAAAATACATGAAAGTTCTTCTCAGACATAACCATCCAACACAGGGTTGATTTTGCCGGTTAAGTGGACAGAATTAGCTACCTACAGCTACCTCTGTTCAACTTCACTTAGGGAAACAGACAATCTTCCGAACTGTTCTCACAAAAAAAAAAGAGCAAAACCTAGAACTAATTTCCCCCTTCATAAAATCTAAGTGGCACTCTACTGGATGAGGCTTCATATTAAGATTATACTTCTTAAATAATTAATGAACTGATAAAAAAATTAAAAGGGGTGGGCTAGACTCACACCTGCCTTGCCCTTTTTTCCCTCTTTCTACTCAGAATGAGATTACAGTTGCAGATGCTACGACGGCCACATTGCTATACTGCAGCTGTGGATAAAGGTCTCATGCTAGGGACAAGCTCAGGGGAGCTTGGCATAGGCGCCCGCTTGCAGTCTAGATCTGGGATGGAGTTGTGACACTGCCTTTTCTCTCTTGAGTTCCTTCCTCAGCTCGCTTAGAATGTGGGGAAAATAAATGTCCATTTGACTAATCCTCTGTAGTAGCTTTTATGTCTCGTGCACCTGAAAACAATCACAACTAATACAGTAACTCCAGTTCCTTAAGAAATTATTGACATTATTTCTTCATTCTCGGTGAGCCGTTTGCAGTAACTGCCAAGCACATGCAGTAAATATTATCATCAACCAAAATTTGTATTGAATAAAGCATGAGGTGAATATTTTGAGCAATTAAAGCAAAGAAAAACAGATGTGCTCACCGTTGTGCCCCCCCCACCTTGTTCATGTTTAGCTTTTGCTTGGTCATTTATTTCTCCTTACGTTTTGCAAAGTGAATATTAAAACCATAAAGATACGCTTAGAATTAAGGGGTTCCCCTATTAATAAGTTATGCAGAACAATGAAGACCTCAAAGATAAAAATAGCCGGGAAAGATTCCTGTTTTTAAACAGCTGTGGATGAAAGGCAAATTGAGTGATTTAAGTCTCTGAGATGATCTCACTTGGATTCAAAGAACTTCACCCATTCCCTAAGCTCTGGCTCCATGAGAAGAGCAAGAGGGCTTAGAAGGTGACAAATTCGAGTAATTTCCCAGTTTTCTGGCCATTTCCAACCATTCCTTCCCAAGCATCTTTGGATCAAAATCAGCCATAGCTATAAATATCATCCATTTATATGTGGCTTTGTTTTGACTATCAAGTGACAGTCAGAAAATCCACGGGTCCAGGAAAGAGAGCAGCATGAGAAATGGTCCCTGGAATCTTCACTTTTGAGAAACAGAAAGCCTAGGGGGAAAAATACAAACGCCAACATCTTCTGAACTGCCGGTGAGAGAGAAATAGTTTAGATTGCTCTGCCACATAACAAGCCTCAGAGTTTATTGTTTTGCTTGCAGACTGAGGTCTGCAGAAAATAAATATCTGCCGCTGAGGGCATGGGTAGATAATGAACATCCAGAAGTGCAACGACACCCTCGGGTGTTTAGGGAGTCATCTTATGACAGAGAGGAAGGGGATAAAAGTAGCTGAGGAGAGGTTTTAGCAGAGAGAAAACGAAGAGAGAGGCCATGAGCTGGAGCTGGTGTCTGGGGATGACGGGCACTCCAGCCAGAGTCACCAGCCTCACCTCTGCAGACTCATTACCAGCAGGACTCTCAACTCAACGTCTGCACCAGAGACTTCCGCTCCTGGAATATTAAGTAAGCCAAAAAGCAGGAGCCATTCCAGACTAAGCTAGCTACATCCTTCATTCTCCTCCGGGAAGCCCCATCCTCTCCGGGAAGCCCGAGAGATGCTCATATTCAGGAAAGACTGGCTCACAGTCATAGTAAGCAAATAATTCCTGGTGCTGGCTGCAGAGATGGCTTGATAGTTAGGAGCACTGGCTGCTATTATTTTTTTTAGAAGACCTGAGTTCAGTTCCCAGTGTATACATTGCAGCTCACAACTGCTTGTAACTCCAGTTCCAGAGGATCCTATGTGGCACACACACACACACACACACACACACACACACACACACACCTTTAAAGAAATTACCCTTAGTGGACAAGAGAGATTCATCATGACACAACAGCCATGACATTTGGTTCCATGACTTGACTCTTTTATACATGAGAATTAGGGGTTATTTTACTTTTTGCTGATTTTGTATGCTATATCGAAGGTTCCCAAAGCAGAAAGTCGGTTGCTGCAAAATGGTGAAGCCCCTCCCCACAACGAATCAGGCAGCTTCTCAGTTGCCTGCATCCCCCAAATACGACATAGTCTGTGATCAGTGTCATCCTGTTACTGGATTTCTGTGCCCTAGGCCGGTAGTAGATCTCTGCAGAGAGGTGCACAGGCCACAAGATTGTCCTCAGGATGTGATGGTCTAAGGAAAGAAACACATACACACACACACACACACACACACACACACACACACACACACAAGGAAATGTGGAAAGTAGAAGGTTCACTGGTTGGGAAATGTCTGAAGAAAATATGACGAGAACCTTTTAAGCTACACAATGAAGGAAGAATGCAGGTCTAGACACAGCCTGTGGCTCTGACAGTGACGACATGGAGAAGACCTGGAGGAGCATAAGCCAAGGCACGGAAGTGAGGTGTGCATGCATCCTCTGACAGAAAGAACATTTGCCTTCAGATCATTAGTTATTAAAAGCCAGGCAGGTGGACCCTATTCCAATCACACGTCCCTACCAGCAGCAGGTTATAAAGAACGAGGAAACACACCCTTGCATTGACTCCACCTATTTTTATAAATTGACTTATTTATTTCTTAATGACTCTTTACATTTAACTCTAAACGACCACAAACAAACCTAAAGGCCAGCGTTGACGACAACAGGCATAATATCCAACTAGAAATGAAGCAGCCTCTCCCTCCCTTCCCCCTCCCTTTCTCTTCCCCTCCTTCTCTATTCCTCTCTGTTGCTTAGACATATTGCTGCTCAGGAAGCCACCTGAGCTCAGCCCTCAGTGATGAAAATGAAGATTAATGAAAGAGAGAAAGAGTTTGAGACTGAAACAAAAAAGTAGGTGAAGGATTAAGTATGCTAATTAGGTTGATTTAATCTTGCTACAGTCTACACGGGTAACAAGACATCACTACCACCTCCACAAATACATGTAATTGTGAGTTTTAATTTTAAAAGGGGGTAGGAGATACGCCGCAGTGGAACCAAGTATCTTGTTGTAATGTGGGAGGAAGTAAAAGAAGACAAATTCTTCACCATTGGCGTCTACTTCTTGTTCCAGATAAGGTCCAAAGTAATGCAGCGTATATTTATAAAAGCCATGACTGGCACCGTTTACAAAATTCAGCCTGCAGAGGCAGGCAGGTATGCATGCCAACTCCAGACCCACTAGAAAATGAGGAAGCAAAGACACAGCCAAACTGTCCGGCTTTCCTGGACGACGACGATCTCCCTCCTCCCTCTTCTCCCCTCACAGTCATCTAAGGATGAGAGCGGGTACATACTGATTTCTTATTTACCGAGACTTGCACGAAGAGAGTGACACGGAGCAGCAGCAAGGTGTTTACACAAAGGGTTCTGTTAGTATCAGTCTACCTAAACACACACATCTGGGGGATGTGGAGGTCAACCTTGTGAAGGACAAGGGGGATGCAGAGTGAGGCGCCACAGGCTCCTGCGAATTCTTGAAGAGACCTGATTGGACGCACAGGGCATTAGATCTAAGAACCTGGAACACTAGTGAGACAGCAAAAAACGAACGGAGGCCAGGTCGGTGGCTGCTTCCCCTTCTTCACAGAAGTCCTAAGAGGTGACTAATAAAGAGTTACCTCATCAGGCTGGGCTTTCATTGGAGCATGGGGACGGTGTGGTGAGATATGATTGGCTGAAGATTTAGGGTCTCGGGATTGGCTCAAACACTGCATATAAGCTAATGTGCCACCGTGTAACAAACTTAGATCTGCACCCTGATGTTGGTCTCCTGAGTCTCCAGGGTTCACTCGTGTGAGTTTGTGTTTGTGTGTGTGTGTGTGTGTGTGTGTGTATGTGTGTGCGCGCGCGCGCGCATATGTGTGTGTGCATGCATATACATATATACCAGGTCTGTAAATGCAGCTAAATAAATAGATGGTTAAGGATTTTACATATATACACACATATATATGCATATATGCAAATAAAAAGACATAGAGACACACTCAGAGATATTAGTTCAAGCCACCTATCTACAAAAAGACCCTAAGACACCAGTGTAGCCATAAAGTTAGGTAAAAGTATGCAATCACATCAGCTACTTCAGATATTTCTGGACGTTGAGAGACAGAGAGAAAAAAAGAGGTTCATCACACAAAATACAGTGTCAGAAAAATACTGGGGAAGATAGAAATATTCTGAGAAAGAGTACTTCTATTTGAATTCTGAAATATTGAAAGAGTACTCCCTATTTGAATTCTGTACTTCTGGGATTCAAATTTAAGTGCTAATCAACAAGCATGCTTATTTATAAACACAGAAACTCCGTGTCAGGAGATCACAGGAGAAGTTACCCAATTATTTTATTTTTATCTTAATGCCCTTAACTTTTCAGGTAAAACAAAAACATTCCCGAGGGACAGACACCACCTATTTCCTCCCTCTTTCAGAAATAAACTTGTCTTTGATGGGATAGGGCATCCCTTAGAGATTTTTAATGATTCCAGGTTTGTTTGTTTTTTTTTTCTGGCAAAGTAAAAAGATATTTAGTCAAGTATTTAAATATTCTGGCAAAAGAGCATAGAGTTTGACGCTTCCAGGCAGGCTGGGTTATCCAGATGCAAATGGTTGCTGGTGTCTTTCCCCCTTTAATCCAGTTGGCTGTGGCCCTTCTGCCAACCTTCTCCAGGCTGATTTCCCCCAGTGCTGGCAAGGGTACACTGAAGTGTTGTGCCAGGAGACATTCATGAATCCCAAAAAGGACACCAAGGAACCAAATCCTATTCAATCACATTGGGGTCTCTTTATTCAAGCAAGTCTCGAGTTTGGGCCACATCACCAGCTCTGATGCAGGAAAACGAGAGGGAGCTCCGAGCCCAGTTTCAGGCAAGCATTTATAGAGGCAAGAAGGAGTATCTAGCCTGACACACATCTGATTGGGGGGGCCATTATGGCCTTTAACATAATTGGCTGGTGCTGGGAGGCAGACCATAAATTTAATTTCTGTTTTCCTCCTGATTGGTAGTCATTAGGAAGTGAAGTGCCAGGGGCAGGCTTGTAACCTGGGGTGTAGATTTGTTGTGGAGTAACCTGGAAACCGGTGCTAGACAGAGGTTTTGTTGGGGAGTAACCTGGAAACTGGTGCTAGGTTCCAGCCTGTTAGTTAGCTTGAGTTTAACCCTAGGTCTAGTTCTCTAAGATGGAGTCTGAACCCAAGATCTAGTCTCTCCCAGGAAATACACACAAGCTTCAGCACAAGCCTTAATCAGGTGAGCCCAGAGAATGAACAACAGCCATGCTATTTTAAGTAATGTGTCCCCCAAACATGTATCAACTAGAGCCTATAAGATAAACCTCTGGGCTGGCATCCCTTGGCACAGATAAGTTGGTATCCATGTTTACTGTCTTTCTGCAATGTTACCTATATGGGGAAAACGGATACAAAAAAGCATTCACTTGTCACATTTGCCCCTCACTCTCCTTACCTCATAGTAAGTTGGTCAATAGCCTACTTGGCTAGACTGAGGGGTGTGTCTCTGTTCACGGCACCAACAGAGCCGGTTGGCACTTCTTGCTGTTCTCAAGTCTTTTGACTGTGGAAATCTTGGTATTCCTGATTTCTGCTCACCCCTTACTCAAGGGAGAGAAAATAAGAGAAGATCCGTCCTGTTCCAGTGAGAACTCCTTACACCTCCAAGCCTTGCTCATCTTCGTAATTTGGAGAGAAGCTTACAAAGTTCTGAACTAGAGATAGACAATGGTAAATTCCCAGAATTTACCATCAGCCAGATCCTATAGCCAGGCACTGGCAAAGTGTATTATCCTATCAAGCACTTAGAACTATACAGCAAAGTAAGAGTCATAAATACCCTCATTTTACAATTAAAACATTCAGAAACATGAATCCTTTGCTGAAAAACATAGTAAGACAGGGACTCAGACTGAATTTAGCATGCCAGGCCCAGTGCCTGGGTCCTTAGGAACCTCAGAGCCATCAGATCGGCTACAGTTGAACCCTCAGAGTCTCAGGCCCAGAGCTGGACCTGGGGCATCTGGAGGACACAGCAAGGACCAGGCTTGTAAGAGCTCGTGATCCTCAGGGCAGAGGCCTAGTGTTGTCTGGCTCAATGTTGCTGCTTAATTTTGTTTTCTCCTCTAACTTATATACTCAAGATAAAGGTCATTTCCACTCGAATGCCTATGTAGTGGTGACATCTTGATTTCCACCACAGTTTCCAACTGGACTGACTAAAGGTCAGGGCAGTGAGTGGAAGCAACTGGAGCCAGACTGGATTTGGGTCTCAGAGTATTTCCTCTTCCACTAATCACTCCTGCTGTTTGTTTTATTTCCATGATATGCTGTCACACGAAATTCCTTACATTAGGCCAAAGAACTCAAATGCAACACTACGTCCAATCATGATTCTGCAGTAATGAAACAGTAATCAAATATCGATGGAATAAACTGCTTTAGGAAAGCAGGGGGTATATTTATGTATG
>JADRCC010567795.1:0-12706 GCA_019843855.1 Hylomyscus alleni
AAGATAGGGGAGATGAGATACCAAATAACTGACACACAGATAAAAAGTAGAAAATGACATTAAAAGTACCATCTTACCAAAGTTTTATTTTTTGAATTCTCTATATAGAATTGAATAATCAAGCTGTTTCCTTATGAATATGAATAGTTCAGGTGTAATACAACCAAGTATCATTTTTATACAGGTTAGTCATACCATATCTCTTTATTTTTATCAAATTCTGCAGAAATTCTATGCACCTCTTTTACATATCAAAATGAGACTTTAAGGCAATGGAAGCAGATTACACGATTATTAACAAAATTAAAGAAACATGGCCAAGCCTTCCAAGGACATCCTAGTCATCACATAAGGCCTAGCAACTGTGGTTAAGTACCTGACTGCTCCTCTCAGCCTCTGCTACATTCTGCTTGTTAAGAGGGCTACCTCATCGGTCTTGCTTCCTCCTTTAGGGACTCTCCAGATCCCAGCCTGCTCCCCACTAAGGACTCTTCAGACATCGCACATTACCTAGGGACCTAGTGCTACACACAGAAGAATGAAATCACTCTGCTCCAAATGGATCAAGGACCTCAAGAGAAAAACCAGAATCCCTAAATCTCACAGAGAGCAAAGCATGGGAAAGGATTTTCTGAACAGATCACAAAGAATAGGCATTGAGACCAAAAATAAGTGAGACCTCATGAAACAAAAAGTTCCATAAAGCAAGTGGCACTATCATTTGAAGGAAGAGGCAGAATATACCAGATAGAGGGTCATTGTCTAGACTATATAGTGAACTCAAAAAAATAAACATAGGACAGCAAGCAACCCAATTAAATATAGGGCATGGAATTAAATAGAATTCTCAAAAGATAAAGTATAAATAGCTGAGAAACATTTAAAAATGTTCAACATCTAAGCCATCACAGTAGTGCAAATTAAAACAACTTTGAAATTTCATCTTAACACCAGTTAAAATGGCAAAGATCAAACAAAGAATTAAAAATGCTGCCATGGGTGTAGGGCAATGGGCGATTACTGTTGGTGAGCATACAAACTGGTGTGACACTGTGGAAATTAGTGTAGATAGCAGGAGACTCAGCTATCCCACTCTTGGGCATATATCTAAGGGATTCCATAGTCTGCTCTAAAGATGATCATGGATACATGATTACAAACACCCTACATGTCCCAAATCACCGATGTATGGATAATGAGTGTGTATTTACATAGTACAATTCAGTCATTAGGGAAATAAAATTATGAAATTTCAGATAAATGGATGGAGTTGGAAGCAATCATTGTGTGAGTGAGGTGACCCAGACCTAGACAAACAAACGTTGCATGTTTTCTCTCATCTGTGGATGTTAGTGTTAACCCGTTGGCTATGTGCTTTATTTGGAATACACACAGAGGTCAGAAGTTAGTACATGGCCATAAGGATGGAATCTCAAGGGGTGGGAGAAAGAATGCTATGTTACAACAGAATAACAGAAATTGATTGGTCAAACTGGTACAGCCAGTGTGAGGACAAGGCAGTGAAGGCACAATAGAGAGAGGGGTAATTAACATTACAAACCCTTCAAAAATGTCACATGGAAGCATGCCTAGTACTATAGAGCTTCATAAGATATAAAGGAGTTATCCTATAAAGGGGCAACACTAGATACCACAGGCTAACAACAACAACTACGATCAACAACAACAAATGCCCACTACTGGGAATGGTTACCTCTTTTGGAGTTGTTGGCTAGTGAGGCCTTACAGACCCCCAAACATTGTAAGTTATTCCCAGTACTCATGGTTGCTCTCCAGACTTGATGGTTAGATCCTATTGCTGAACACACCATATACTAGGGTCATAAGACATGGAGAAATCAAGCCGGTACAGATCTGGAAGCTCCATCCTAACTGGCTGGCTTTCATAGTGTAAGAACGTACAATGTACACTATCTGACAAGAAAAGCAATGATCAATCTTAACTGGTTGTGACTATAATGATATAATGATGACTACCCTGGCCAGACACACCTACTGGTGTAACAGTGGTATGCACATCATGATAGTAACCAAACACTTTCTGCTTGAACTTAAGGTCCTTTTCACAAGAAGAAACCCATGTCTAGCTCCATTATTGGGGCCAAGAACCTGTAGAGAGACAGGCCATGGGCCCTAATACTAAATGGACACATGCCTATCTGTTTGCTAAATAGACATAATATTAAATTGATTCTTAATGACTTATTATCATCTACATACAGTACATCTCACAATTCTCATCAAAAAAAGATTTTCTATGCAGGAAATAGCAAGTAAAATAAACACCTTAAATTTAGGCAACCAATCCCTGTAATATATCTTATAACAAGTATTATTTGCCCTAAAAAAATCTAAGATAACTTCTAACATCGTCTCATGACTTAGCCCTTTCTTCTCTCCAGTGGCACCTTAGACTTAAGGAATCTATTTTAGTTACTGAAGCTGCGATGTTTATGTCTTGATGCTGGCCTGTTTCTGTGGAGGACATGTGTCTCCTCCTTGCCAGCCCAAGCTCTCAGCCCTTGATGGCTGTATGTCTTACTGTCTCCTCCCACAGCTTTGTTCTCAACACTCTCTCTCTATTCTCTCACTCAAGCCTACACGTCGGATGTGCTCTACTTTAAGCAATCTCACAATGTTTGGCATCAGGAAAACAATCATCACATTTATGAATTTTAATTACTAAAATATATATAAGAAATACACATTTTACCTGGGTAGTGGTGGCACACAACCTTAATCCCAGCACTTGGGAAGTGGAAACAGGCAGAAATTTACATGTATATTAATTTTTGTGAGGCAGAAGCAAACTCTATTTACTAATTATGTCACTAGTACTTCACAACGGCCCTGACTTTCAGCAGCTGTTTAGGAAATCACCATTGTCTTCCATCATTTTTACATGAGTTGCACACATCATACTACAATGAGCTAGCACTCTACGTGAAACCCTCAGTAGTCACTGACTTTGCCCACATGTTGTGCTCCAAAGGTAAAATCCTGGGATCTGAGACTATAGCTAGGTCTTCACTCAAACTGTTTGTATTCAGTCTGAAACATTTGTAAAACAACACATTTTTAACAGAGGTAGAGGCTCACAGCCATCCATTGAACTGAGTACAGGGTCCCCAATGAAGGAGTTAGAGAGAGAACCAATGGAGTTAAAGGGTTTGCAGCCTCTTGGGACGAACAACAATATGGACTGACCAATGCCCTCAGAGCTCCCAGGGACTCGACCACCAACCAAGGACTATACATGGTGGGACTGATTGTGCTGGCAGCGTGTGTATAGTAGAGGATGGCCAAGTTGGTCATTAATGGGAGCAGAGGCCCTTGGCCCTGTGAAGGTTCTGTGCCCCAGTGTAGGGGAATGACAGGGCTGATAAGTGGGAGAGGGTGGGGTGGCAGGCATGGGGAGGGGGGAGGCAACAGGGGTTTGTTCTTGTTGTTTTTGTTTGTTCATTAGAATAAATAAATAAATAAATAAATAAATAAATAAATAACTATCATTTTGCTCTTGTACCTGTTTCTCTTTCCCTTTCTTTTCTGTTTCTTTCACAGAATTGACTACAGGTTCTCTACATTCTCCAGATAATCTGTGAATGTACCCTCTGAGCTCTGTTTGTTTTAATAAAAAGCCCTTCTGCTCTTTCCAGATATACATTACGAGTATATCCGCAGGAGGTTTTCATGCCTTCAGCTGCATCCAGGTCTTTTCTGATGCCTGAGGTACTGAAATATCCCATGTGCTTTTCTTAGAGCCAAATGAAACAATACAGCAAGATCACCTGGCCACAGCTTGTCACACTTCTCCATCAATACCAAAAAACCATGAACCCATAGAGCTATTACCCATATACCCCCAGCCAGGTGAGTGGGCTATGGTCATTTTCAATATAGTCTAGTAAAGGATTTGAAAGGAAATTAAAGGAAATTTTGCTACAGCAGAAAATGATAAGCCAAATAAAATAAAGCTAGTTCAATTACATGAAAAATTATACTTGGATCAGTCTCTAACTTGAATGTTTGCCTGCAGCATTCTACTTGTTGATTTTTCTGCAGCAATTCTTACAGGAGTCAAAAGAAAACAGGTTTTTGTATTTTAAAATTAAAAAAAAAAAGCATCTAAAATTCTAGATGTAGCTTAAATAAGTTTAGTTGACATGTGACTTGAACTTGATTTTAAGAAAAAGCTTCACAAAGGAAATGCATTCTCTAAAATAGGATGCAGAAGCTAGAAAAAAAATTTCAGTTTACTATTAAAGATATGAGATTTCCTGTCAGAAGCTGACATTAGGCCAGTGACATGATTTCTCAATATTTTATAGTAGTCTTTATGTCATACATGGAGCATCTAAAGATATTTTACTCATATTAGATAAAATGTCTGTGCCTCATCTTTGTATAGGAGATGACAAAATAGTAGAATGTTGTAAACATTTCCATGGGGGTATAGATGGATTTTGTTCATTTATATTTTATAAAAATTAAAATTAAATGTGTTGTTGCTTTATATTTTTTAAATTGATTAACTCTTTATTTTTTATCAGTTTTTATTTTATGTGGATGAGTCTTTTGCCAACATGTCTGTCTGTGAAACCTCATGTGTCTCTGTACCAGGGAAATCCACTGTAATATTCTTAACAATTTTTTTAAAAAGTTGTTTTTAAGATTCTTGAATAGAATGCTTCTATTTTGTTTTGATAAGTGTGCCTATGATTTAGGTGATACTTTAAGACAGAAACTTCTGTAATGAATATTTTCTTATTTTTAAATAATATATATTCAACTTCAATTAAAAAAATAGTTGATTAAATGCCACTGGTAATATTTTATATGCCTAAGACACTGTAAAATAATGAAAGCATCATTTTAAATTTTACTCAAAAGGTAAATCTGCATCATTTATTAAATACATGTAAATAGTATTTTGCATAGAAAAATGAAGAAGCTGAATATTAACTCGATCATCAATTTGCTTAGTTAGATTTCTCAAAAAGGCTCTCTGTACTTTGCAACAAGCATAAACACAAATGAGTTCTAAATATCTTACTGTTAAGCATCATCTTGGATGAAGGAAAATACTATTATAAATCTTAGCATTATACTAAACTAGGATGGATGAGTATGTCTGTATCCTACACAAAAATAAACATTATCTTCTGGGACATAAATCCACTATTGTCTTTTGTTTAACAGGTTTGAGTGGAAAACCCACATCTCCATTTTCTTTGCTATTGTAATTACTTCTCCATACCAATATATTAGGACAGATGGATAAATGATGCAGGATTGATGAACCAAAGGAGTGCTGCAAAACAGCTCCCAAATGTCTTCTCTTCTTGTAAATTTACATTGAATGTGTTAGGTCTACATGTGGGTTTCATCTCTGCAGGGTGGACGACTATTAAAAATGTTTTCATCTCTGTTCTGGTGTCAATGAACTACATCCTTTTCAAAAAAAAAAATAAAACTTCAAGTGCATGCTTTTGTGTGTGGTTGTAATTTTGTGTTGCTTAGATTGACCCAGAAAGTTAGTGACAGTAATATAGAGTCCTTCAACAATTAAGTCATAACTGCAAAGACCTACTGGTTCACAGTTCTATTAAAACATTATTTTACCTTATCACTGCCTATTTCTGCTTACAGTTGGCCGCAGCAGCGTAAGCGTTAATACCAAAGCCTCATCAAAGTCCTTCATGTTCCTTCCAATTCCAGTCACAGGAGAGAAATCACTGAGAACATAAACCTGCTAGTGAGATAATCTGCATAAGAAAGATACAGACCATTTTGTTGAGTAAGCCAGTTAAGAGTTTACAAATCCTTTTCCTTTGGCTAGTGATGAGGAGTGAAGTCTCTTGGTACCAAAACTCAGGGGCATATTTTTTTCTTCTTTTTTTCTTTCTTTATGTTTCTATGAGGGTGTTTTCTCACCCACCCACTCCAGCCTCACTGGGTCATCAAGCCTCCATAGGACCAAAGGGCTCTCCTTCCATTGATATCAGATAAGGCAATCCTCTGCTACATATACAACTAGAGCCATGGGTCCCTCTTTAACTGGTGGTTTAGTCCTTGGGAGATCTGGGGGGCCTGGTTGGTTGATGTTGTTGTTCTTCCTATGGGTTTACAAACCCCTTCAGCTCCTTCAGTCCTTCCCCTAACTCCTCCATTGGAGTCTCTGTGCTTAATCTGATGGTTGGCTCCGTGCATCCACAATTTTTGAAGAACAAAACACAATTGCCACAGGCCGGCCTATCTGGGCCTCCCTCAACCTGTGGGAGAAACGGGGTCCTAGTCAGGTGGAGGAGGCATAGGCGAAGAATGACAAACAGAGCTGACACAAGAGTGTGTGAATCTGAATGTATTTCTTAAAAATGGCATCAGATTTTTACAGTCATTGCAAAAGAGAAATGATAAATCTGGCAGCTCAACAGTTGAGGTACATCTGAGGCTACCTGAAACACACTGGATCTAAAGCAGCAGCTGTCTCCTCTGGATTGGTGCTGCACCCCCCGGGGCCTAAGCGCTCTGGGCCTGGGGACTTTGGACTGCATGAATCTAAGTCCTAGTCCATCTCAGTTCTGGTTCTAGTCAGTGAGTGAGAGAGAGAGCACAAAGTGAAAACCAAGCTTATATGGAATACAGAAAGCAGGGCGAATGACAAGAGTCACATAGGCTGGCGGGGGTTACAGCAAAGGGCACAAGACTGAGGTCATATAGGCAAGTGACTGCTATATCAAGGTCAGTAGGTTCTGGTAGCCAGGTGTGAAGCAGGCAGAAGAGCAGTGGTACCCTCCCTGCTGGGGCTATTTTGGTATTCTTATGCTAATTCTCTGGGTCTTGCTGGAGGCATGCACCTGGAAGTTCCAATTCTAGCTAATGTCCTTGAGTGAGGGAAGCCCTTTGATAACTTTCTAGTATGTAAAACAGTTCTGACTATTGTGGGACTGTCCTAAGGAATGTGCTTGACTTCTGCTGCTAACTCTGAGGAAAAACCTGTCTGACAAGGCAGATTCCTTGAGAGAAATTCCAAGCTAAGGACACCTTGGAATTGAATTAGGATATTTTGGAACATTGTGCTGATCAGGAGACAATGCCTAATCTTAGCTATTTACGAATCATTTCTTGGGGTACCTTTATGCCTAAATAAGGGGGCATGTTGATAATTGGGAAGACTAATCTGGAACACATCTGAGTTAGGAGATGCCAGTGACTATCTGAATATCCAGGAGGCACAAGCTCCCTTTTGGGGCCATAACGCCTCTCATCCTTAATCAGGCTTTTACCCCTGATAATTCGGATATGACCTGAGTAGACGAGTGGGTGTGGCACACAACTATATAAATGTTGACTGAAGGTTGAGCAGAGTAACATTGCAACATTTCTTTTTGGGAGATCAAAGTCATTACTTGTGATATATGATAATTATTTTTACTTAATTGTTTAGATAAACACATCTGGATTAGGGACAGGGTCATGAAAATCTGAAATGTGTTGCCAAGGCAGATATGATTGTTGAGAATATAGAAAGGTCTGGGAATTGTCTAAGCAATTTTGAAATAGAGTCAGGACAAGCTGGTGTTTCCTGGATTGCTTCAGCTAGAACACAATCTCCCCCCCCACACACATTTGTAGTGTCCTCAAATGGCAAAAGAGCATAAGTAATTAATTACCCAGTGCCTGTGTGAGGGCACATGAGTGGGTAAGTGCCACGCAGACCTTGCATGACAGCAGTATTTGAGGCGAAACCTTCAAGGATGGCAGTCTCCTGCATCCGCATTGTCACCTGGCACCCCTTAACTTCAGAGGTAGCCCAGATATGTCCTCATACTCTCGTGCTAGGTATTCACCAAGATAAGACAGCTAGCAAAAATCAGACATGTCTCTCTGACCTGTGTCACCAAGTGTCCCAACACCCTAGCCAAACCCTGGCTTGGAATTTCCGACTACTTGCCTCCAGCATTGTGGGTAGGACATTGAAGCTTACAAAATGGGAGACTAATCCCAGGGCAAAGTCAGGTGGAATCCACATTTTCAGTAAACATAGGTGGGCCACAATAGATCTGCAGTTAAATTACTCCCAAGAACTAGCTTAACAAAGATTTCCTGTGGCTAATCTCCGTTAGCCCAGAATATTAGCATAGATGAAGAAGTAAGTAGATCTACCCAGGTGATACCCTAACAACAAATGGAATAAGAACTATTTGCACCTGGCTTCTCTTTCAGATTGCAGTCGCTGCTTAGTTCCTGCCAATTTATATGTGTATACTTTGCTGCTGACCCATTGTGTACCTAACTTTAAGATATATACCTGCACATTGTTTACAATGTATCTTGACCATTGTGCCGCCTAATTCTTTCAAACTCTTTTGTTATCGACCATATAAGCCTGGTTTTCACTTTGTGTTTCTTCTTGCGGGCTCTCGAGCTCTTGCTCTCTGACTCACTGACTGTGATGGACTAAGATCTAGATTCATGCAGTTCGCAGTCCCCCGGGCCCAGAGCGCTTGGGCCCGGGGGATGCAGCGCCAGTCCAGAGGAGATGGCTGCTGCTTTAGACCCAGTGTATTTCAGGTAGCCTCAGATGTACCTCAGCTACTGAGCTGCCAGATTTTTCTCTCTCTTTTACAATGATTGTAAAAGTCTGATGCCATATTTAAGAAATACATTCAGATCCTAAACTTTATGTGTCGTCTCCGCCATCATTTCATCGCCTACACCTTGTCGACCTGACTAGGACCCTGTTTCTCCCGAGGGTTGAGGGAGGCCCAGATCGGCCGGCCTGCGGCAGGTAAGTACTTCCAGAGAAGGCACAGGGATGGGAAGGATTAAGAGAAAGACAACTCAGCAGAGAAGAATGGCATTGTTTATTTCAGTTTAGAAAGATGTTTACATATTTACTTAGAGGAAAGGCATTTGGCAGGTGTCATAGGTAACATTGCATGATGTTTTTGATGCAAAGGCAAGGAATGGAGTCTGTATCATTGACACTGTAAACGATCCCTGTCCTTTACTCCTCCTAGCATAGTTCAGTCTATCAAATTCCTCTTACGCCAAGCTCCTTTCCTGTCCAGTACAAAGATTCAGCAGTTTTTCTGGAAAGGGTTGCCCTAACATGTCTTTTGAAAAGGCATGTTAGGCAGAGTACACATGGAGGGACTCATGGCTCCCGCTGCATGTGTAGCAGAGCATCGTCTTATCTGGCATCAATGGGAGGGGAGCCCCTGTGGAGGCTCCATGACCCAGGGTAGGGGAATGCTAGGGTGCTGAGGCAAGAATGGGTGGATGGGTGGGAGAGCAGCAACCACATAGAAGCAGGGGTATGGGAGATGGGATAGGGAGTTTCCAGGAGGGAAACCGGGAAAAGGCAGAGCAGTAATAAGCTCTGAGAACTCTTATTTGTCCTCTTAGAACCTTCCATCCCTTAGCAATCTGATGATGCTACATTCTGTCTGTTGCCTTCTCTGGTGACCTCACTTCCTCCACACAGTATCCTCCATAATTTAAAATATTATCCTCATACTTAATACAATTCTTTTGCCTTTCTACGCTGAAGCAACTCTCCCTGGACAATCTCCCTGGCCACTTAAGACTCTGAAATGAATGTTGACTTCTGTTCCGTTCTAAGCCTCTGAGTCTCAAAGTAAGTTTCTTTTCTAAAGTTTGATGGTCACTAAAGATCAGATTGTGTTTTTGTCAGAATTAAAGTTAGCAGTCCCTCTAAAACCTTAAGTTTTGAGACTATTGCCCTTTCTATTTGGAAATATTGAATCTATGGAGTATAAACACTACCCATTTCTTGATACATTGATTACTTTAATCGTAGTGTGGTATGTTAAACTGTTAGATATTCATAACACTCAAGTGGCAGGAAAGGGTTTCCCTGCTGTGGACTACTCTGTAAACTTTGTATGGCCAGGGCACTGCCTGAGGAGCTCCAGCACCCAAGTCCCTCCCCCAGACTAACTGCCATTACTGTCCCAAAGTTCATCTCCAGTCCCTCAACAGGACCCTCCCCAGTTTATGCTAATTTTTGGTGAAAAGTCTGAATAAAAGTCAGTAATTCCTGAATAGGAAAACTCACTAATTCATGAACTTCCCACAGAAACCCACCAATCCCTCAGCACACGCGCACACACACACACACACACACACACACACACACACATACACACACACACACAGACACACACACACTACCAATCCCTGAACAGGAAAACCCACCAATCCCTGAGCTCCCCCAAGCTCAGGACTTGAAAGCTGACCAATCCCCACCCTGAAAATCTCCACCTAGAAAGCTCTATGCCCCTAGGAATCCCTATATAAGCACTGTGCTTTGTCCAATTCCCTGGCGCCGTCTGTTCTCTCCCAGGAGCATAGACAACCACTCCTGGATTTGTCCCTCCTCTCTCTGAATATTCCAATAACTCTCTTTCATGAGATTTTCTGCCTGTTGTGACTCACCCTCATCGGAAGAAGACAAGAAGCAATGACAAGAAGAAGGGAAGAGAGGAGCAGGACTGAGGCTCCTGAGCTCCTCAGCTCAGCTGGGGATGCCCTCCTCTGGAAGCTGAGGAGGCTTCCTCTCAGAGCTTTGTAGTTCCTGGGCTTGTGTGTCTCAGGATGCCTTTTTACTGGGACACTGTCCCACCTCAAAGCTTTGTGGTTCCTGGATTTCCAAGTCCCAGGACGCCTTCCCATTCAAGCAGAAAGACCGATGCTGATAACTTGAATTAAACCTGAAAATAATTTAAAACTCTCTCGATAAAGCTTCTCAGAGTATGTGATCTTCCACTACTTTAAAACTAGTAAATCTTTTCCTTTTTTATTTCCTAAGTTTTCTATTTTCTTGAATGTTGTATCCAAGTAATAATGATTTTATTATCTAAAGTTAGTCCGGAATTACCTTTTAATTCTCTGAACTTACACTATTAATAAAGTTACTATTTTGTCAGTAATATAACTACTACTATTGTAGCTCAAAGTTGATACATTTATATCAGAAATAAAATGTTTCTTGCAGAAGCACCATAACACTTGGTTCTTGTCATGACACACTTTCTAATGACTCTTATACTTATGACTATTTCTCTGGGATGTTTTTGTGGATTCACTTTCTCCACACAATGATTGGTATTTTCTAGGGCTATCACCTCAGTTACATATTTTCTAACTTTACATGTTTTCTATATAATCTAATTGACTTAATCATTTAAATTTATACTAATGATCGCTGATTAAAAATTAGTTTCGATCTCTAAATCCATCTCAACTAGGCTGCCCTCTCTCCAAATGTAGACACAATTATCTTCTAAATATCTTCCTACATTTGCTGCTTTCACAAAAAAATTATGTATGACAGAAATATAAAATTAAGAAAGAACCAATTATTTCAAGTCTCTACTACTCAGATCATTATCTAGAATTGAACTTATTTCATATATTTTTGGAGCCAATGTTTTGTTATAACAGCCCAAATTGAAAAAAAAAGAAAAAGCAGTCAGTTATGGCTTCTTTTGCCACTGTAAGTAAGCTTTTCAAAGAGTCTGGAATCAAGATAATATCAGTGATATAGATTGACATGTATGTTCTTCACCACTTGTTTTGCTTCATTTGATGATATCACTGGAGAATTAGAAAGTATTAAAACAGAAAGCACATTATGAAAACCAGGCTGTGGGTTTCACCGTCATAGGATCATAGTTAATGATATCTTTTTAGAACATTTACCTTGTAAATTAAACCTCCTGACATTTCCAAAAGTTTGTCAATCATCCATGAATGAAAAGGAACCACATTTCCATGATTACAAAATAACAGGGTATGTTCTGGTCCACCAGTCTTCTCAAACCCAGTGTTTGTGGAAGACAAAACCACATCTCACAAAAGAACTTGACTCATATGCCTACACATTTTTCTTTATTGTTGAATCTCATGACAATGGGCTGGGTATTACACATTTTTAATATTCCATGTTTAAATAAAAAATAAGTTTAAATATAGATGTTCAACTTCTTTATTGATAATAAATGCTATGGAGCAGTGAACATCAAGGACCCCACATAACTCCCACCCCCACACACGTAAAATTTTTCCCAAGATGCCTTTTACATACATAATTACATTTCTCATATAAATCTCCTGGGCTGGTAGTAGTGCTCAATAACCACTGAATGACTAAAGAAAAGTAAATGAGAGGGAGAGATGAAAAGAAAGGATGAAAAGAAAAGTTGTAAAGGGGAAATAAAAAGGTATGACAAGAATGAAAGGGAAAAGGGCAAAAATATGAGACTGAAAAGTTATTGAGTGGTTGCTGACTGTTGTGGCAAAGGAAAGCAGCTGAGTACACAGAACCACCCAAGGGGAGTTTTAGTATGATGGGATTTTTATGTGTAGTAATGGGACTATGAGTTACGGTCAATATAGAACATTTAACCAGTAACAGTGATTATTACTAGTTGCAAATATCAAAAAAGTGAATAAACTTTGACATGGAAATCTAAGATAAAAATGAATCTGACAGAATAAAAAAAAAATGCATGAAATCACCTCTCTGAAATGAAGGGGAGAGAATTGGCTGAGTAAAGTTGTCTTTAGAACTAAGACCAATAAATAGGTAGATAGATGATAGGTAGATAGAGAGATAGATAGATAGATAGATAGATAGATAGATAGATAGATAGAT
>JADRCC010567797.1:0-16875 GCA_019843855.1 Hylomyscus alleni
TCTCATTGTTCAAACAAGGCGTGTCCCTGTCTAATAAACTAGATCGCATTTAGTTAGGCTGCAGGGTACATCCTTATGGACAAGCAAATTTAATAATTACCGTACCCTGCTCTCTAGTGCGCACAGACTGGCTGCTTGCTGCTGGCTGCTCAGTTCTGACCCCATTAAGGTCTTTTCTCCTGACTGAATCAGTTACCACACGCAAGAACACTCCCTGTCAGCTTACACTCCGATGCACAGAAGCCTCCACACGTGACTTTTCCCTTTTGCCCACCTCTCTTCAACTCCTGAAACTGGATCACTGCACCTTGTGGAGTTCTGTCATTGGCCACGCCCCCTCTGCCTCCGTCTCCCTAACGACTCCTCTGATGTGGCCAACGCAGATTCAGTCTCAATTAAGAGCCACACGTTCTTTCAGCAAGTCTGTCATTTCCATCCTGGCTTTAAGGATTTCTTGCTGACTGTTGTATAGTAGTGTTAGCACAGCTGTGTTCCATATTGATCCCTAGGATGCTGTCAAGGGCTGCTGTAATCCATAATTAAAGAAGGTCTCTAAAGCTGGTCTCTGAGAGCTAATCCCCAGTCCCTTCCATACCGCCTCTTTTACAATCAAACACCTTACAACAGTCAAAGGTTAAACCTAAACCTTTTCACAATTTCTACCAAAATAGAAAAATCATGTTTAAAACAAGCGTTTAGCCGTTTGAAGTAACCTTTCACGCTTATATGCCCTCGGGCTTGTCTTAAGAATGTTGAGGATTGATGGCGGAAAAGGCGACTTTCGAATGCATCTTTCTCTTTATCCTGTCTTTTAGACAATTGTTTCCTGTGGTGTTTTTTAAATAATGGTCCGTTTAACTCAGCAATTCAGACAGGAAGAGCATCGATTATATATTAAGGGAAGGCAGAGATGAAGTACATGAAGTGCACCAGAGGATGAACAGATAGGATCTAAAACGCCACCCCTCAACCTCCCTGCTCCAGGAACCCATTTTGGGCTGCATAGACTTTATAGATCCATACTCAGGCTATGCACCAATGGCCGACCCAGTGTCCTGAGGCTGGCCCCTTTGCTCTCTCAGAGCACATCCGAGTCTCTCACTCTGTTGGCCCTTCCTTACATTCTCTTCCCACAATCCTCTGTACATTTCCTTTTCACCTCCCATTTCTTCCTCCCTGCCCCCATCTCTGTATGTATGCCTATCTGCCCGTTCACAGGTGTGTAGGTACACATGTGTATGTGCATATGTATAAATGTATGTGGAGTCCAGAAGGCAACCCCTGGTGTCTTTCCCTCAGGTACTGTCTATGATTTTTGTTTATTTTGGGACAGGGTGTCTCACTGGCCTGGATCTCACCAGGTAAATCAGGCTGGATGGCCAGCAAGCCATAGGGATCCACATGTCCCGGGATCCACATGTCCCTGGTCCTCATGCTGGCAAAGCAGGTACTTTGACTTGGCTCTCTCTTTCATCCTCTGCACTTCTCTCTCTCAGTACATCTTCTTAAAACCATGGCACTGCAGAATGGGAACCTAGCTGAAGCTCACTGATACCTTTAAACCTGAGCCATTAGAAATCACTTTTTAACCCAGCATGTGTCTCCCTGAATCTTTCACGTAGAGGCCCTAGCTATCAGCCTCTGTACCCCTTGACGAGTGCAGTCCCTCTGAGACTGGATCCTTTTCCAGGGCTTGGCTCAAATCTAACAGGTACACAGGCTACTTTTGCTAGCCTATTACGGGAAGGTAGTTGCAACTTAGCCTTAATCACTTTTGTGCCTCTGAATTCCCAATCTTGGTATGTGAGCTTTACAATGCCAGGTTTAAAATGATTTACTGGCTACCAGTCCATCATAGGTGCTAGGATGTAATTTCACAGCAAGACAGTCAGCTTCTTGGAGACACAGTCCATAACCTATCCTTCCTGTGTCATCAAGAGAAAAGCCTGGCTCACAAAGGGAGCTTTCTGCAATCCTCCCAGCTGCCTCATTATTAGCCAGCCATGGGAACTACTGGTTCAGAACCTTCCATGCTGGCTCCTGGTGTGCGTGTTCTAAGAAGAAACTAAACTGTCTTGCTCTGAGGCTGTGTAGCAAGATAGTCATCCTTACTAGTACTAGTCCAGAAGCATCTGACTGGGTGGCAGCTATCAGGAGAAGTGTCTTTAAACCTTGAATCCTCCAACCTTGCCACTGACCCCTTGAACAAATTCCTCCACAGTCAGGATCCAGGCTATAAATCCCTTCAGAGTTTCCCATGTAACTTGTGTGCTCACCTATGTTTGGAAACCTTGAGATCATTTTGCTTCCTGGATCAAGCCCAATTTCTGCCTTATGGAAAATAGCACGACCCACGATGGTTTGCTTGTGAAATGTCAAGCACAGGCTCATGTGTTTGAGCCTTTGGTCCCTAGCTGGTGACTTTAAGAAGGATGTAGAATCCGCAGTGAAGCCTCACTGGAGGAAGTGAGTCAGGAGGTTTTACAGCTCCACCCCACTCCTGCCTTCTTAAGTGCTTCCTGATTACAGATGCAGTGTGAGCAGCTACCTCACACTCCTGCTGCCATGCCTTCCCCACAGTGATGGGGTGCATCTTCTCAAACTATAAGCCCAAATAAGCCATTCTTGCTTTCAATTTGCTTCTTACCAGGTTTATGGTCACAACAATGATAAAAGCAACTGTATAAAAGTTCTCTAGAGTAACAAACCTTACAGAATGAACTCATTCTGTAATATTCTTGATAGATAGATACATAGATAGATACATAGATAGATACATAGATAGATACATAGATACATAGATAGATATGGAATTTATTAGAAATACAATCTGCAATCCAACAATAGCTGGCTGTAAACAAAGTCCAAGAATCCAGTAGCCTGCTTGCCTTGTGGGACTGAGCAACTGCTGGATCCTTGGACTTCCATTCACAGCTGCTGCCGACCGTTGTTGGAAGTTAATTGTTGGGAGTTGGATACAGACTGTAAGTCATCAATAAATTCCTTTACTACATAGAGACTACCATAAGTTCTGTGACTCTAGAGAACCCTGACTAAGACACACATAATAGGGGAAAAGAGCTGACTCCCCCAAGCTGTCCTCTGACCTCCACACACCATGGCATTTGAATATATGAAGATGCTCATGCATGTGCATAGACACACACACCCCCCCCACACACACACACACACTGTTACTGAAAGAGCAGTTCCATTTCCCGACCCTAGACATAGAGCTGAATCTGACCTTGTCGAGCTTATTTACTTTGAGTTAAACCTTGGGTTGCTCTGTCTCTCACCCATCAGAGTCAGCTGGGTGCTGTCACCATTGCTAGTGAAATCACTGGGAATAATTAATATACACCTGAAATATGGTACACAAGAAGCCTATGCCAACAATCCAGCAGCACTTGCCACCAACTGGAGGGAGGGTCATTTATTTCCCTCCATTCGCTGTGAGTATGTCTATAGTGCAACCATTTCATAACCTTATTTCCAACTGAAAACAATTGGCTGCCGAAATCATGTCATCTTTTCCCTAGATCAATTGTGCCTGAGAAAATGAATTATGTATGTCAAACCAATATGCACACTGAGTTTTTCTTAATTTTCAAAGAATTAAATTTCTTTTCATAATACTAATCATGTTTATGAGAGAACATGTCAATATAGGCTACAATTTTACCTGAATCAATTTTCTGCTGAAATGAATGTATTGCCCTTGTTTTTCAACTCAACTCTGCAGAACTAGTTTTGAACAATTATTCTGGAAGAAAAACAATGTTTTCTATATTTTTCATCTAGAGATTCAAATCATATTTAGATGGCTTGGGAACCTGAGCTAGAACACCAACTGAAAATGCAATCTTAATGCCTTAAGGGCAAAGATCACTTATTTGGGCTAAGAACATCTCCTAGACTCATCAGATAAATGGTCTTGTCATTGGTGACCTGAGTTCCATCCTCAGGACCCACATGGTAGACTCCATGAAGTTGTCTTCTGATCCCCAGAATTCCCACGTGCACTCACATATAGAAACAAAAGTCAATAAATGTAATTTTTTTAAAGATCGCCTATCTTGACAAAGAAGCTACACATATACATTTTCATCTACCTTCTGTCTAAACCCTGAAGTAAGGAGAGATGAGAGAGCTAGAGTTATAAACAGTAGTCATCTTCACCTGCATGAGCTTCAGAAATAGCCACTTAAAACTCTCCTAGGCCCTCATTGCCTTCTCAGGGACCATGTCTAAACACTAGTGTTCCTTGTACCAGCTCACACATTTCCAAGAAACATACCCAAGGAATATCTAAGCTCTCGGGACACAAGGCAAGAGGGAGCTTTCAAGATCTGGCTTTTAAGCCAGTACAGTAGCCAACCCCAATGAGAGTGTCATGAGCCCATTAACCTGGGACAGTTCCATCTTTTTAGAGCAGAGAGATGCTAAAATAGGCTTTATGATCATTTCAACTTACATCTGAGTTTTTAACTGTTAGAGAAATAGAGAAATCTGAAAAGAATTAGTCCTAATACACAGACATTGGAACGTATTCAAATACTCAAGACCCTTGTCTATCTCTGAGGAGTCACTGAATCCATTCTGTGGAATTCTATGGAGCCTATAGGTCTTGTCAGCCTTATTAGAACCATTCTCCACTGTCTGTGATCACCCCATCCACTCATGTTAGAAGATGCATGATCATTGGCAATAAGAGATGTCACCCCTCTCTCCCTGAAGCTCAGCTGGTTTCTTTCATATGCAGTATAAACAAATAGTTCAGGGCTAGAGAGATGGCTCTGCAGTTAAGAGCACTTGTTGCTCTTGGAGAGGACCAGGGTTCAATTCCCAGCACCTACATAAAAGCTTACAACCCTCTGTAATTCCAGTTCCAGAGATCTGATGCCTTTTTCTGGCTTCTATAGATACAAGGCACATATATGGTACAAATACAAGCAATCAAACACTCATACACATAAAATAATTTGATAGATAGATAGGCAGATAGACAGGCAGGCAGGCAGACAGACAGACAGGCAGACAGGCAGACAGATGGTAGAGTATATGTGCACCAAGACAATAGCCTTGAACTACTATATCTCTCCAAGGGGTTTGTGGGTTTTGGTGTATATTTCTTGTTGGATGGTTGGTTGATTTTGTTTGAGATAGGGTCTTATTTTGTAGTCCAAGCTAGCTTGAAACACACTATTTCATCCAGGCTAACTTCAATTTCACAGCAATCCTCTTGCCTCAACCTCCCAAATGCTAGGACTATAGATCTGGGCCACTATGCCCAGCTGATATATGGTCTATATACACATATAAGATCTTAGGGCCTTCTGTTCACTTCGAGCCTATTCAGTTAGAGGGGTGGAACCCTAAACTAGTGAAATCGTTTTTATGAGTGTTTTCCAGACTCCGTTCCAAGGTCAACTATCAAAAACAAATGCACTTTGAGAGATGGAACTGCCAGAAAACTTAGAAGACAGTATGGAGGAGATGACAACAATGGGTGTTGTCAGAAGCATACAGAATCAGGATCCTTGCAGGAGACAGTGACCCATCCACAATGAGCACCAACAGCAAGAAGAGTAAAAGGCCGTCCTCAACGACTTCCAATACATGATTGGTATAGGAGCGGGGCAAATGTCAGCTGGACATAGCACCTGACAAACTCATGATAGGCATACGTAAGGCACATCCTTGAGACTGCAAAACATCTATAGGAATACTTTAAAGAGTTAAGTCAGTGTCTAGAAAGGCTAAGAAATCATTGCAAGGAGCTGGAGAGATAACTCAGTGATTAAGAGTGCTTCCTTTGGTGGGACTGATTGTTCTGGCAGCATGTGTATAGTAGAGGATTGCAAAGTCGATCATCAATGGGAGGAGAGGCCCTTGGCCCTGTGAAGGTTCTGTGCCCCAGTGTAGGGGAATGACAGGGCCGATAAGTGGGAGAGGGTGGGGTGGCAGGCATGGGGAGGGGGGAGGCAACAGGGGGTTGTTCTTGTTGGTTTTGTTTGTTCATTTAAAAAAAGAAAAAAAAGGAGTGCTTCCTTCTTGTGCACGGGACCCAAATTTGGTTTTCAGCACCTAACTGGGTGGCTCACACAGCTTATAAATCCAGCTTCAGCAGACCTTGTCAACTCAAAGGTTCTCACCTTTTTTAGCTTCCATGGACACACACACACACAGCATATATCCACACAAACACACATAAACCATAGTATATGTTATATAATGTATATTTCATTGTAATTATGATAAATTACATTGTCTGATTTATATTATATGTATATCATATAAAAACAAGTCTTGGCTCATATTGGTATTGTATAGGAGACATTCACATTACACGAGTCTGAGCATCCCTTGATGGACTTCACCCACAAGCATGACAGTGTCCTCCCCTACATTTAGCAAGGAAGCCCAGAAAAACATCATAAATATGACTTCTGAATGTTTCTATCACCCTATCACTCAGCCCCATATCATGTGGTGTGATCATTATATATATGATATATATGTATCATATATATCATATATATTATATATCATACCGTCTCAATGTGAAGGAAATAGCCCTTGACTTCAGAATATACACTTCAGTCACTTCTGATTGCAATTAATAAAGTGACAGACTCAAAGAGGAGGCCATAATTCATGGACCCGATCTGAAGTGGCACCTTGGGGCTTCTCTGGCACTCAACGTGGCTCTATCCTCTCTCCGTCTATCACAGCTTAGGGATAATATGTTGTGGGATCGTTAAGTAAGACATAAATAATTCAGAAGGACAGGTCTCTAGGGTAGGATGGAAGAATTAAGTTTGACTTTATTTTAAGACAAGTCATAAAAGCTGCTTCAGGATCTGCCAAGGTAGATGACAAATCCATTTAAAATACAACAGTCAACCCAGGAGAGTTTTTAGAGCTAACAAGTTGATATAACCTCAAAGCCCCTGCCAAAAAAAAAAAAAATTTAAAACCACAAGTATTTACTTTAGGTACAGAAAGTGCATGAGAATGAGAGAAACTAGAATCAGGATTAAAGGGGAAATGTCTGATAGTGACCTTGGGTGGAATGAACCCTTTGGCTGAAGGCTAGCTCAGTGGGGTCATGTTAACAGTATTATTTAAAGAATAAAAGCAGTGTCTTCCCAAATCATATGATGTGGTTATACTATAGCATTTTTCATTGTTATGATGAAATGCCCCATTTACCCACTTCACAATGTCGTGGGTGAAGACGACCTTTGGTTTTACCCTCAGTTCTTCAAGTTCAGAAAACAAAGAAGGGTCTTACCAAATAGATATAATGCATAGTCCCTTTGTGAAAATATATAATCAAGTTTGAAATATCTGTGCCTAAGATCCCATCGGGGATAATTAAAATGAGGGTGTCCATGGTCACAAGCAGCCCTAACCAGACTGTTTGCCGTGGTTCTCTAAGAGTGAGACAGATTTTTCCACAGTTATTCCAAGCAAACATTCAGACTTGCTGAACACGTCTGGGATTAGCACACGATGTAATGACGGTCGTCCCTCATGCTGATCCAGCTGCCACAGCAGGAATCAATACATATTACAGCAGTGATTTGCTAAACTTCCTATCTGAAAAAAAGAAATCAGCCTCTATTTAGGCAAGGGAACCAAATACCCATCACTCTCCAAAACGAGTTTTTAAGATGGATATTCAAGTTCCGAAGAAAACCAGCACTGGTGAAACTAGGTTGAAAAATAATCTCAGAAAGTAGGGCAACCAACTTACTTAGGAGGCTCAAGCCATTCTCCTTCTGACTGCCAGACCCTGTGGTGACAGAAGGGAAGGGCTTCAGAAAACAGTGTCACAGGCAAGTATCAGCTCCCAGGTGGTAGCTGTTCTCTCAGAGAGAAGCCCCATCGACTAGCACCACCTCATCTCCACCTTCACCCTGCAAGAAACATTGAGGACCTAGTACTGTGAAATATTTTAATTCCCCGACCCCTAAATTCATACAGTGACTCTAATTAATCCCCAAGTAATGACATTAAGGAGTAAGGCTTTGGGGGATTAGAGAGGTCCTGAGGATTCTTCCCTCACAAATGATATTAGTTCCCCCAATGACCTAACTTCAATTAACTTCGATATCAATTATTATAGATTCTTTATGATAGCCATATTGTTGGTATTGAAGGGTACTTCCACACACACACACACACACACACACACACACACACACACACACACACACACTAGACAAGGGAAACCTTGATAAAAATGAACTAACACCAAAATCAATTAACGCGTTCTGATCTCATAAAGGATACTCACATGGTATATGATCCCTAACTCAGAGTAAAATGCTTTTTCATTTAAACTCCTGTATGTTTAACTGAAACACTCATCTCCCAGGGCTTCTTCCTCCTCCCAACAGCACCCCAGGCTAAGGACCAAGTTCTTAACAGATGGTCTTTGGGGGACACTTAAAACCTGAATCATAATGCCCCCTCTTCAATCCAGGCTGGGTCCTGTGAGTCTATTGAGACCTGAGAATGCCAGGCAGCAGCCCTTCAACCTCCCTACCTGGACCAATCTGTTCATCTGCTTTTAGTCCTTATTCGGCAGCCTGAGTCCAAAAGGAAGAACCATAAACTTGGCTCTCAGTCACAACTACCAACACTTACTCTTAAGCAAATGGAACTGCAAGATGGATTGGCGGGTAGGAATAGTCAAGTTTGCAGTTGAGGGTACAGAAACCAGGGAGAGCAAATGACTTACAAAGGTTTCAGAGATCGTCAAAGCAAGGTCAGAGGTAGCTCCCCAGGCTCCTGGCTCCTGACCCTCAGCTGAATGCCCTTTCCCTAAAGCACACCATCACCTCTGCAGCCAGCCGCTCACTCGTGACTGCCACACACAGAGGTTTAAATGAAAAAGTAGTTTATTCTCTAAGATAGGAATTATATATCATGTGAGTGTCCCTTGTGAGATCAGAACACTTTAATTGGTTTTGGTTTTGGTTTATTTTTATCAAGCTTTTCCTTGTCTAGTTGGGGCTGGGGGGAGTACCCTAATATCAACAGTACAGATATCATAAAGAATCTTTAACAATTGATAATTTTACGAATGAGCATTGAAGTACTTACTCCTCAGGCAATCAGAATCAGCAGGGGGAGATTTCTGTTCTGTTTATTCTGTTTTCGTTTTTGAGACAGGGTCTCACATAGCTCAGACTGGCCTCAAACTTGCTACAACAGCCAAGGCTAGCATTGAACTTCTGATCTTTCTTCATCTATCCTCTAAGTCCTGGATATCAGGTATGTGCTTCAGAGGAGACTTAACATAGTGTGTTTCTTGTGCCCTTTTAGATGCAATATGAATAGAGTGATGCTGTACATGCACAAATTCTAATCTTGAAACTTTCTCGCTGCAGGGTAAAAGGAGTTCTTGGGTTTGCTTTTAGCAGAATAGTGTTACTGTAAAAAGCCCATTGTAATTTGGAAAACATACTGCAAGGGATTTTCGTGGGATTTTCTTAAAAGTCATTTTAAATGTTAATTGTTATTTAAACTAAATTTTCTATATGTATCTTCAGTTATTTGGCTTTTTTTTTTTTAAGGAAATTAGAGACACTGAGGATGACATTGAGATGACATTGAGACATCCCATCCTCTTTCTAGATCTACACAGCAGACCATCTAGGGGGAAAGGCACTTGTACAGGCACCTTAAGACCTTTCCTGACCAATTCTGATGCTCATTAGATGGAGGGTATTTTCCTCAAACTGCTGCAGCCCCAGAGCCTGGTGTGGGTGAACTTTTAGGTATCCAATAAAGAAACTCAGTGTATTCCAGAAACTTCTTAGCAGCTTTCACTCTTAAGCTAAAGATTCCTAAGTGGTATAACAACAAGTCATTAGGAGTCAATTAGGCCCTGTGGGCAGCTATATGAATAGATCAGTACACCTGACAACCCTTATCACAGACGCTTCTATTTGCCACATATGGAGATTCACACATATACCCACAGCCAGTTAAAATTCAAAAAATAAGCAAGTCAGCTATTGAATGCTCAGCCCTAAATACAACATCCATACTACAACCTCTCTGTCCAAGATTCAGGACCAATGTGAAAGAGAGGGCAGAAAGATTTTAAGAGCCAGAGGACATGAATGACCTTCCATAAAGGAAGCAGTGTCTTCTTGCCATAGCACATAGGAACTAATGGCAGTTTGGGCAGCATGCACGAAACCTGCGCAGATTCAAGCCAGATTTTTAAAAAATCCCAGCGTGGGAATGACTGGACCACCAACTAACCATCCTGGCTGAGGAGTTGTAGACAACTGACAGCTACTAGGAGTGGGAGAGCCAGTTTTCTTCGATAGTATAGTTCTTGGTGGGCTGGCCACACTCTAGTGGAAGGCCATTCATCCACGAGTATACAGGCAGCACTAATGGGACCCAGTGAGGCTGTAGATGTTGTTGTTGTTGTTGTTTATCATTATTGTTGTTGGTTTAAGGACCCAAAGTTGGGTGGGTAAGGAATCAGAATGGATCTGGGAGGAGTTGAGGAAAGAGAGTGAATACATTCAAAACACATTGGACAAAATTCTCAAAGAATAAAAATAAGCAGTCCTCAAACTCGGCATGTAGCCAAGGGTGACCTTAAATTCTCTTCCTCCTGACTCCGCTTCCCGAATGATGGGATTACTGGCACATGCCATGCCCCATCCATACAAGGCTGAGTGCCACACAGCCCAGATCCATAGTTTATAGCCGCTGTTTCTCAGATGCACAATCTCATTTTTGCATAGTTAGACATAACATTATGTCATACAACATCCCATCATGCTTTGTTTTGCTATGTCTTGTTTTGGCAGTGCTAGGAATTGAACCCAGGGCTCAGGACCTTAAGGAAGCACTGTAACCACTGAGCTACATCCCAACCCTTCATGCTTTTTTCTTTTCTGCTGCTTTATTTTAACTGTGGTGGTTAGAATAAAATGACCCTTTTGGGCCCATAAGGAGTGGCACTATTAGGAGATGTGGCCTTTTGGGGGAAGGTGTGGCCTTGTTGGAGGAAGTGTGTTTCAATCACTTCCTACTGCCTGCTGATCCGGATATAGAATTCTCAGCACCATGTCTGCCTGCACTCGGCCATGCTTCCTGCCATGATGATAATGGCCTCTGAAGCTCTAAGGCGGCCCCAATTAAAGGCTTTATAAGAGTTGCCTAGGTCATGGTGTCTCTTCACAGTAATGAAACCCTAACCAAGACAGTAGCTTAGTGTGACCCTGAGTATGTCAAAACCCACATGGAGACATTCTTTCATCATCTGACAAGTGAAAATCTTGAATCCCTCAGCAGCTGAAATCACATAGTCCCTCTCTCTAGCTCATCTTTCTTCTTCTGTCTGCCATCATCTTCTCTCCTGGTCCAAATATAGGCATTCAAATTAATTACAATCATGCTTCAAATATACAAACCAAATTGAAATGAAAGGATGGTCATCACACTTAATCTCTTCGAAAACCAGTAGAGGCAGAGGTTCCTGGGAGTCAAACTAACAGATGAGGAGTCAGTTTCAAGACTATCAACTTGGGCTGGTGTACTGGCTGGTTTTGTGTGTCAACTTGACACAGGCTGGAGATATTACAGAGAAGGGAGCTTCAGTTGGGGAAGTGCCTCCATGAGACCCAGCTATGGGGCATTTTCTCAATTAGTGATCAAGGGGGATAGGGCCCCTTGTGGGTGGTGCCATCCCTGGGCTGGAAGTCTTAGGTTCTATAAGAGAGCAGGCTGAGCAAGCCAGTAAGAAACATCTCTCCATGGCCTCTGCATCAGCTCCTGCTTTCTGACCTGCTTGAGTTCCAGTCCTGACTTCCTTTGTGATAAACAGCCATGTGGAAGTAAGATCAATAAACCCTTTCCTCCCCAACTTGCTTCTTGGTCATGATGTCTGTGCAGGAATAGAAACCCTGACTAAGACAGCTGGGAACATAGAGTTGGCACAGTGCTTTCCTGGCATGCATGAAGTTCTATGTTCAGTTCCCAGCACCTCATAAACCATGGTGGCATATGCCAAAATCCTAGTGCTTGAGACATAGAACCATAAAAATCATGAGTTCAGGCTCATTCTCCTGTTGAATAGCATGCCAACCGTAAATATAAAACCAATATAAAAAATTAACAATTTTCACACAAAAGTAGCAGAACCTGGACTCCGACTGGACCTGACTGCTTCCAGAGTTTTCTTCTGTTCAATGTCACTCCTCTTCCTTTAGAAGATTGATGAGCAGCTACTTGCTACAGTTTTGCTTCAGGCTCATATTGTTGGAGCCTGGGATAGCCAGCTCTTAAGTTTTAAGTGTAGAAATCATAAGCCCTTGACTATTACAGAGGTTTTTTTTTTTTTCTGTTACATTGCGGATGTACATAGTCAAGCACACAAATATTCAATAAACAGTGGCATAATGTCCCTTCTGAATCTCCCCTTATCCAGTATCTCCTCCTCATCCTTTATGACACACAGATGGTGAAACTAAGGCCCAGTCTCAGTCCAAAACTCTCAGATCTAGTCAGACAGAGGACCATGAGCCCACTCTTCATGCTGCCTTCCCACCAAGTCAATTTATAGCTACAAATGATTTTTTAATACACTCATCAATATTTTAAAGACTGGTGAAATCCAATTACAAGATTTGGATGTAGCGAAACCTTTCTATACAGCAGAGCATATTTAAAAATCCACGTTACTTGGACCTCAAAGTCACATACAATCTTAAAGAGCACACGGAACTCTAAAAACACATGCTTTATTACTTATCTCCCTGCACACCAGTTAGTCTGCACGTTAGAAAGGAACTTGTGTGCTTGTGTGAGAGAGAGGCAGGGGAAGAATGGGGAGGGGAGAATTCTTCCTTCAACATTCACAAAATAATTTCACCAAACTAAACTACACTAGGCTGGGGTTAAACCCAGGCCCTTGTGCGTGTTAAACAAGCACTCTCACCACTGAGATGCAAGCCTAGGCTCTTTCTAAAGCTTTTGATTCTACAGAACTAGCTCTTCAACATTTCACCCACTGTCCAACACAGAGAGTTCAACGAACAGTTCTAAGTAACGAGCTAAATAAGAAATAAAAGTATGAAGAGAGAACAAAAGACAGCATCAGTACCAACCACATACAGCATCAGTACCAACCACATACAGCATCAGTACCAACCACATACAGCATCAGTACCAACCACATCACTGGAGAAGGATGGGTGCCTCCCATCACTACAGGGAGGTCTTTGATTCCCCTCAGCTTTGCCTTCCCTTCAACAGCTTTATTGGTCTATGATTCACATATGGTACAGTCATTTAAATGTGCAATTAAGACCAGAAAGAGGACTCAGAGGTGAAGAGCACATACTGCTCTTGCAGAGAACCTGAGCTGAGTTCCCAATATCCAGTTCAGGCAGCTCACAGCCACCTGTAACTCCAGCTCCAGAGGATCTTCTGACCTTCAAGAGTACCCATGCCAGTGTATACATACATACATACATACATACATACATACAAACAATCAAACAAAATGTACACTTAACCTAACACGGTGGTGCACCCCTGTAATCTCAGCAGTGGGAGACTGAAGCAGAGGAAGGCAGCCTGAACCACATAGTGAGTTTCAAGTTTAGCATGTGCTTCAGCTATACAGTGAAACCCTTACTAAAAACTAAAATAATAGCTAAGCAATGGTGGTGCATACTTTTAATCCCAGCACTCAGAAAGCAAATCTCTGAGTTCAAGGCCAGCCTGCTCAACAGAACAAGTTCCAGGATGGCCAGGGCTACACAGAGAAATTCTGTCTTAAAAAATAAAACAAGCAAAACTAAACAAAACTAAACTAATCTAATAATAATATATACATACAATTTAACATCCTTTCGTATAGTCATGGGCTGCACCACAATTACTTAAGTGAACTTTAAGACATCTCCATCACCCCCAAGAAACTGTACATCCCTCAACAGTCACTTCCAAGTCTCCAAGCTCAATCTCTATAGAATTTCCTGGCCTACCTGTTTTCTATCATACATCTGTAACAGGTTCCTGCCCCAAGTTATGTCTCTAGGTCCATCCACGTTGTAGATCTCTGTGAGTTTGAGATCAGGTGTGTGTGTGTGGTGTGTCTGTGTGTCTCTGTGTGTGTTTTATTTATTCGTTCAGCAATATTGGGGCTATTTTACTTTTTCTTATTATGAATAATGCTTGTATAAACATTCCTAGACTAACTTTTGTGTAAACATTGCCGCGGCCCTCTCGACCAGCAAGAAGGACACGACCACGGGTCTTCCTTAAGCAGTTTATTCAGGACCTTTTTTGCATGCTTCTTCCTTTTATACTTCTAGCTAGCTAGCTTCTTGATGTTACAAGCTTATTCCTTGCTGTTCTACTCTCCTCTACTCCCGGCTAGCCCCTTGATGTTACATGCTAGTTCTCCTCCTCTACTTCTCCTCCTCTCTACTCCTTCTTTCTACTCCTGGGGAATGCCCACAGACTTAAATACCTTGTGCCCGCCAACCCCTGGAGGCCACGTGGGAACAGCAGATAGGTCACACAATGCAGAAGCAGCCAGAGACAGCAAGCGTAGCCAATTCAGGACTTGATTTTCTCAGAGAGCACTCTCAGGCTAGCAGAAGGCGGGAACCAGCACCATCTCAGGGTGTGGCACCTCACAGCTCTCTACAGACATAAAGCTCCATCTCTCTTCAGTAAATATCTAGGACTGAAACAGCCAGGTCACCTGGCAACTCAAGGCTGAAGTGTTAGGAGCCACCAGCTCATTCCCATCTTATGATGTAGTTGCTATTCTACCTTTTTCTTAGTCAGGGTTTCTATTGCTGCAGTTTCTATTGCACCATGAACAAAAAGCAAGTTAGAGAGGGAAGGATTTATTCAGCATATACTTCCACATTGCTGTTCATCACCAAAGGAAGTCAGGATAGGAACTCAAACAGGGCAGGAACCTAAAGGCAGGCCTTGGAGGGAGCTGCTTACTGGCTTGTTCACATGGTTTGCTCAGCCTATTTTCATATAGAACCCAGGACCACCAGCCTAGGGATGGCACTACCCAGAATGGTCTTGACCTTTCCTGAATTGATCACTAATTGAGAAAATGCCTTATGGCTTGTGATAGCTATTCCTGGTTGTCAACTTGACTACATCTGGAATAAACTACAATCCAGAAGTGGGGGGCACAGCTGTGATCCAAATCTTGAGGCTGGAAGACACAGGCTTCTGACCTGAATCTTGACATGGAGATCTTGAGGTATAGTAGCCATGAAAAGCTTAAGCTCAGGCAAGGTAGTATACTCTTTTAATCCTAGGACACTGAGGCAAATAGATCTCTGAGTTCATGATCAGCCTGGGACAAAACAAGTCCCAGATCCAGCCATGGTGGTATACACCTTTAATCTGGGCCACATCTTCTACTGGAGGCATACATAATAAGGACATTGAAAGAAGGAAGGTTCACTCTTCATCTCCTGCTTGTACTTACTTGCCAGCACATCTGTTGGAACCTACTTCTTCAGGATTCTAGCTTATACAGAAGACCAGCTGAAACACCCAACCTCGTGGACTGAGCAACTACTAGATCCTTGGACTTCCCGTTCACATCTGCCCATTGTTGGGTTAGTTGAACTACATACTGAAAGTCATCACAATAAAGTCCCTTAATACATACAGTCCATAAGTTCTGTGACTCTAGAGAACTCCGACTAATACACAGCTGGATCTCATGAAGGCATTTCCTCAACTAAGGCAACTTCCTATCTGATGCCTCCAGCTTGTGTCAAGTTGACACACAAAACCAGCCAGTACACCCTTGCTGTCTTGGTCACATGACAGAGGACTACAGCTCTTGAGTCCCTTCCTGCTTCCTCTTCACCAGCACTGCCACCTTCTGTCCTCTTTATTCTAGCTACCCCCACCTCCCTGTGACTTTCCTGGACATTTCACTTGATACATATGACATCTTTCCCACTTTTATTTATGATTCTCACTAAGCCACAATGTGTTAAAGTGTATCCATATCCCTGCCAAAGATAAGCCTACATAACTACCTAACCGTTGCATTGCTATGTAACAGTTGCATTGTGGTTGACTAGCTGATAAAATGTGATCATTTTACAGACATTTAATTACACATTAATTTCAATGATATCGTTTTCTTTTCCTATTTTGGAACTTTTGCAGCTGTCCAAAAGCTCTTTAAGTTGTGACTGTGGAGCTTAATGGCCTTTCCTACTTGATGGCTGATTGAGCTGTGACATTTCAAGTGACAGGAAAGGTAGTGTCATATTGCCTAAAACGGAATCTGAGAACTTACTGAAATAACCTTGCTTGGCTCTCACTCTGTGTTTTATTTCCAGTTTCTTTGGGAGGAGAAGATTAAAATTGTTGTCAGAAATACATTATATTATAATATATAGTATATATATATATATATATATATATATATATGTAGTATAGCACAAATATATAGATACTATCTTCATTTTAATGTGTAACTCTATCATATTCTTCATTAAATTTCCATTTAGATTCATCAATATATTATTATTATTTTTAAAAATTCTTCTATCTTCCTAATATCCCTAATTTTTAAAAAACCTTCCCAGAAAAATTAAAATTTGCTCAATGCTTACAGGTCCTATTACACATCTAATAGTCACGTCCTCTAAACTCACAGTTGCCTGTACTATAACTGCAAGTTAGTGCTTCAGTTAAGACAAGACATATTTCAGACCTACCATTCAACCAGATTTACCTTTTGGGTGCCTGACATAGAATGGATGATGAATGGATAGATAGATAGATAGATAGATAGATAGATAGATAGATAGATAGATA
>JADRCC010567798.1:0-21774 GCA_019843855.1 Hylomyscus alleni
AAAAAAAAAAAAGTTTAAAAATGATTTCTTTAAAAAGACCCAACTTAAATACATCTGTGGAAACTAAGCATAATTTATTTTAAAATTAGGTTAAAAATATTTGCAGTGTATGCCCAAACTTTTCCAGATGTTAAAACAAGTAAACACCATTAGATCAAATTTAATTTGGTTTGGTGTTTTAATCAACTTGTGCCTTGATTTTCATTTTTGCTTATAACAAGGTTTACTCGTGTGTTGGAGGTGGTCTTAAAAGTGTTAATTTTAGCTATACTTTATAACGCAAACACATGCGCCAAGGCATTTTCTTATTATAAGCTGAGTTAGATAAACTTTCAGTGTAGCTCTGCTTCATTAAAGCAGGAAGTTTATACACCCTAACAAAAAAAATATGTATTTCCATTTCATGTTGGCATCAATGGTGGTACTGTGTATAATGTCGTTAGTACTGGTAGCTGGAATTCTTCATGGGAGACTGATGAGAGACAGATGACAGTAAAAAGGGCATCAGAAACCAAAAATAAATGTGGGGTGTGGATGGAGAAGCAGGGGCACTCTTTATGACGGCAGAAATTGTTCCCTGGGAGGTGGCCTTCAGGGTTCTAAGGAGGCTGAGTTTGGCATTTCTGTACAACAGTGCAGGTGACAGGGTGAACTGAGATGGGCATGGGGGCGAGAGTCTCGTTCCCAGATGTGCGACAGGGAGGTGCTTGGGTTTTGTGCGTGTGCTGTATGGTACTTTTTATTTTTATTCTACCGCATTTTGAATGTGTTTGGGTGTGTTGCCCGCATTTGTGTCTGTGCACAATATATGTGCCTGATGCCTGCTGAAGCCAGAAGAGGGCATCCTGTTCCCTGGAGCTGGTGTTACAGACAGTGTTTGCTGCCAATTGAAGCCGGGTCCTCTGAAAGAGCTGACCGTGTTCCTGAGTGCTGAGTCCTCTCTACAGCCCTGCATATGATCATTTCCCCTATAGGGTAAGAAGTGTGGAGGTGAGCAGCTTAGAAACAGTGCAGTCAAGGAAATGGCTTTTTATTTAGAGTTTGTATTTTTTTTAATGTTTTTCAAAGTAGCTTTTACCTTGAGAGGTGAGCACTGTGTTCCAGGTTGGGGGAGGGAGAGGGTGGGGAAGAAGGATAAAGGACACAGTCCAGCTAAATCTTCTATATCAGAAAAGGCAAACCTTGCCTATGGGATAGATCTCTTTAAAAGTTTGACCACAATCATAGCACCTTGTCTACTTCAAGCTACAATATGTTTGAAAGTAAAATATTTTATCTCTGTGCATTACTCCTCACTGTGGGAGGGAAATATGTGGTGGGTTGCCAGTAATGTCTGCTGCTTTTCAGCTTACCAGTAGCTCCAGCCTAAGGCTGGTTACAGATGGAGATTGGAAAATATTGACTGTTTTCTCCACACCCTACTAAATTCATTAGTTTCTAGTCTGTAACCATTTTTTAAACTTAGCAGAGTTTTTTTTTTTTAAAAAAAAAATGTATCCTAGATGGTGTTGCTAATAGGTAGGAGACTGAGATCCCAACAGCAAATAAATATAAGCAAAACTTTTAGATATTTCATGAGGTTAAAATGGATGAAATCAGTGTTTGGGAGATGTCACTAGAATATTGGACCATCCCCACTGCTTACACACTTGATGAATTTGAGGGCAAACTGGAATCAGTTACAGTTCTAAAGAATAATAATAATGATAATAATAATAATAATAATAGTAGTACTAGTAGTAATAATAAATAATAATAAATGTTGTAGAGAAGATATTTGTAGTTTCCGGTTTTTATAATCAAGGGATTACCAAGGAGAGTTGATGGCAAACAACATAGCTAAGAATAAATGTCTACAGAGAGCGGTAAACGGACTGCTTTCCCACAGAGTACTGTGCTTCAATTCAGGGCATAAGAGCATGGTTAGGAATCTGGCTTTGGTCCATGGCAGAACACTGTTACTGAAGCCAAGAAGTTAACAAACTTTTTGTGATCACCTGAAGCTGGAGTGTTCAGCTCAGAGATGAGAGCCAGTAACCCAGGACTCGTCACCTTCTGATATACTTGTAAAATTTGAAGCTTGCAGTGGGGAAGTAAGCTAACCAATGGAACTGCAAATCTCAGAAGAACATTTGTTAACTCCCAAGTTTTCCAAATACAGGACAAAAGCCTGTCTCACTCTAAATAAGGGAGGACTGAGATGAGTTTGAGGCATCCTGAGCTACAAGACTGAAGAGGAAAAAGCACTATTAAATTTCTTCCTCCTGAACCAGTATCTTCTACTATCAAAACCAGGTGCCAGACAGAACTGAAAATAAATTACAAACCAATTTTGCTGATGAATACAGATGCAAAACACAAACAAAACCACAAACCAACAACTCAACAATATGCCTGTGACCCAAATTCAGGAACACGTCATGACCAAGTGGGTGCCATTCTGGAGCTGCAAGGATGGCTCAACATATGTAAATCATATTTAATTAAAGAAATTGATCTAATATACCACATAAACAAACTTGAAGAGAGAAATCACAAAATCATCTCAATTGATGCTAAAAAAATATATGTGACAAAGTTCAGTCTTCCCTCATGATAATAATCCTGTCCACTTCAGGAAAAGACAGTCCATGCAACAAAATAGCTCTAATGTTTTACTAAAAGGAATAAACAGAATATTTTCTCTAGGATCATGAATGAATCTAAAATGTTCTTATTCATGATAGTTCTTGGCGTCTTAGCTATAGAAATTATGTAAGATAAAGTTATAAAAAGAACAAAGATGAGAAAGAATGAAGTCAAATTATCCTTATTTACAGATGAAATGATGCTATACTTAAAGGACCCTACTAGAAAATGCTTATATCTAATAATCACAGTAAAGCTGCAAGACACAAAATTAATTCCCAGCACCCACAAACTCTACTTCAAGGGAATTTGAGGTTTTCTTGTGACCGATATGGGCATCAGTCATACATGTGGTACACAGACATACATACAATCAAAGCACTTATACATAAAGTAAAAAATAAATATAAAAATTTAAAGGTTTGAACTGCAAAAGAAACCATAGTAGAACAAACAGACATTCCATAGATGGAAGAAAATCTTTACTAGCTATATTTCAGACAGGGAGCCAATATCCAGAACTTACAAAGAAACTGGAAATTAAATACCAAGGACATAAGACTTCCCATCAACAAATAAGATACTGTAATAAGAAGAAATCTGAAAAGGAGAAACACACATGTACACTCCTAGTTATCAGAAAAAATGTAAATTAAATCTGTTTTGAGTTGCTACCTCACCTTAGAATGGCTACCATAAAGAAACCTGCCAGCAGATGCTGGGGAGGAGATGGAGAGAGTGGGACTCTGACTGCTGGTGGGAGTGCAAATTAATACAGCCATTGTGGATATTAGTGTAGACATGCCTCAGAAACCTTAAAATAAAACTAACATATAACCCTGCTATTCTTATCCTTGGCATAAACCAAGTGAACACCATATCCTACCTTAGAGAAAAGTGCACATTATGTTTATTGCTGATCAATTTATTAGAGCAAGAAAATGGGACCAACATAATTGTTCATTGACAGAGGAAAGGACAATTGTGATGAAAATGTGATACATGGAACATAATTCTGTAATGAAAAATGAAATTTGCAGCACAATTGGCAGACTTGGACAGTGCCCTAAACTTAGAAAAAATGCACTTTGCTCTTCATTTATGGATCCTAGTGTATACGGGATTACATGCAAACAGGTTTAAATGTGAGCATAGTACAACATTTAGAAGAGACCAAGAGAGGGTAATATTAGGTAATATGAAAGAACTGAATGCAGGTAAAAGAACACACAGGGCATGCAAGAGGATAAAAAGCTAATTCTTTTTCAAGTTTTGTCTTTGCCATAGCGTTTTCTTTCTTTTTGAGGTGGATAGGTAAATAAAAGTACACCTAATAGTGGCAATGTTAAAACCCTCAATGAAACTACATACTTCTGAAGTTCACTTAAGTATAGAATTTGAGGATAAGCAGTTTTTCAATGGGTTCCATAACCAGCTGTGTAATACTTTTACTTGTGAGTGCATTTGAATTAAATTGTATTTTATTAATGTTTTTAAAGAAATCATTTGCTTTGATATATACTGAAAGTAACATGAAGAAAGAAATGAACAAGGACAAGCGGAAGAATTGCTTTTCATATGATTCAGTTAGTAACTCTAAATTAATTGTTTGGACATAGATAAAGAAGTAGTTTTAAAAACATAGCAAGAATGATCAAAGAATATAAAAGAGAATGTGGGGCATGCAACTTTTAATCTTAGCACTCAATAGACAGAGGCCTGTGGATCTTTATGAGTTTAAGGTCAGCTTGGACTATGTAGCGAGTTCTAGGACAGCCAAGGATACAAAGAGAGTCCCTTTCTCTCAAGAAGAAGAAGGAGGAGGAGGAGGAGGAGGAGGAGGAAGACGACGACGACGATGACGAGGAGGAGGAAAATGACAAGGAGTAGGGAAGAAAGAGAAAAGCAATTTAAATTAATTGTTATTTAGAATTAAAGAGAGGTATTACTAAAATCACACACACACACACACACACACACACACACACCACTTTATGAACATATAACTGACAAAAGGACAAATTCCCCCAAATTTAAAACTCACTATTGCTGAAAGATGAATAAATAGAAAACTCGAAAAGCCAGTATCTATTGAAGAAATTGAGTATTTCCAAAAATCTTTCAACACAAGGAAAGGACTAAATGTTTTCCAAATACATAAAAAAGAGTATAAATTTTATATGACTCTTCTGCCCAACATAAAATGAAAGTATGCTTGACAATTATTTTCACATTTCCTTGACAAACAAATGTAACCAGTAGTATTATAAGCCATAAAAGTGAAAAACCTAAATGAAATTTTATATCTTGATTCCCAAGTTGAGCCAATTCAAAGAAGCACAAAACTGATCAACTTATCAATAGAAAAATAAAAAAATGTAACACTTCAATAGACATGGGAGACTTAATTTTTTAAAAATTGGATATATATTCATGTTTTAAACTCTACACAAATAAGGAACTCCTGATTATAAGTGTCTATGTTTTTAAAACCTACAGCAAACATCAAATGACTTGTTGAAAGATTTATAGCTTGCCTCTGAGTTTGGGAACAATAGAGAGACTCACTCTATTACTTTTCTAATGTACTCTTCTTAGGAATTCATCAAAGTCCAATAAAGCCAAGAACATGAGTTAAAGTCATAGAACTTTGAAGTGAGGATGCCATCTATTCAGATAACTGACAGGATTGTCTACTGAATATTTTGCCTGATGATAATACAACATATTTAATAAATGAATAGAATATGTAGCATGATAGAAAGCCAACACACAATCACTGTTATGTTTGTATACATAAGTCATAGTTAAATCAAAGTAAACATGCGTATCATTAACAATAATTTCCAAAATTTTGAAGTTGATAAAATGACACATTTATCTTCACTAAAACCCACAAATGTGATGAAAGATTAATTTTAAAAATTAATCTGGGCTTCATAATAAATGTCTACAATCATAGTTTAGGCCACTCAGGACCACAAAGGTGAGCTCTCATCTATCCTGAACTACATCATTACATACTGTTTTTACATTTGTTCTTTTTGTAAACTAGAGCTAGAGAGATAGCTGAGCAATGCTTGCTGCTCTTATGGAAGGCCTGATGTTCAGTTCCCAGCACCCACATGAGACAACTCACAATCACATATATCCCTAGTTCTGGGAGATCCTATGCTTTCTGCTGCATACAAACATGTACATTTAAATTTAAAAATAATAATAAATTTTGAGGTCTGAATCAACAGAGAGAAGACATTACATAATATATTAATAGGGCACTCTGATGTTTAAAGTTGCCAATATTTTTAATTTAATTCAAAAGATTTAACTGAATATACATCTATATAAAATATTATTGCATACACTTAATTAGCTAAATCCTAAGTAAAATATCAGCAGCTGGAGAGGTCATCAACTGGGGGGTAACTCTGCTGTCATTTCACTAAACGGACATTGTTCAAAATGCCATGTACTTATCTTCATTTCTATACATAACTGAAGGTCTCGTTCTGATGAGAGTTGCTTCTTTTTGCAATGGACAGAAGTTAACATGAAAGCTCATAATCCACTCAATGAAGATAATAAGTAACTGTGGGGAGCTCTCATCCCTAAATGAGGCATCTCTATCGCTCTAACCTCAAGGCAAATTGATATTTTAGAAGACAGAGGTGGAAAAATTGTAAGAGCCCAGGGTTGGGGAGGACTGATTTTCATCAATGTCTTCTAGACATGACATAGCAGATGCTCTTCGGAATTTACTATAGCTAAGGCTAACTACCCAAGACCTGCATAGCATTGGGCCTGCCAACATTTTATTGTAGAAGAAAGAAAGGCAAATGAGGCCCCATCTCTGCTTGAGGCAGTGTTGACTTATTGGCAGATAGAGTGTTGCTTCCTTCATTGGTGTAACCAATAATAAGTTGTGTTTCAGTCAATAACCTCCATCCATGATCATCAGACAATCTTATTGAAACTTAGTGAGTCTCACACATACATAAAGACATGAACATGGGAAGAGGACTAGTTAGAGTGAAGAAAGATTTCAGTAGGAGGAGATGGGGTGAGACAGGTAACAGAGTATGAGAAGGACTATAATTTACTATAGGCACCTATGAAACTGTCAAAGAATCTAAAAGCTCAGATGATTAGAAAAGATAATTTTAAAATGGTAAGTATGGACATCAATTTAAAAATGGTGAGCGTGAATGTCAACAAAGTCCTTCAGCACACTGGGGCCTGTGTGACTATGTGGGACACATACTCAGAAAGCTAGCCTTGGACATTTCTTTGGGTATTTTGCTAACTCCCTTTCCTCTTGCCCAGAGATATCTTGAAAGAACAAATCCAAACGAGCTCAGGAAGTGACAGCAAAGAACCATCACAGACACCTCTGCAGAAGTGTGTGCAGCTATACAGTTCTGTTCAGGTGAAGGACAGAAAGCCTGATGCTGGGATGCGGCTCTCTGAGGCCACTTTCTTGCCTTATCTGTGTCCTTCTATTGACACTTAGCTGTGTATCACCTCATAACCTCACAGGGACTTCTTCAAGTCCAGAGAACTGTCTGCCTGAATACCTATAGTGTCCCTCAACCCTGTGATCTCCTGTGTCCCTGATGACATTAACACATCACCCTATCTCTAAACTCTGGTTTGTTAAACAATAAAGAAATATCAAAAGGGACTTCAAAACCATAAACAAACAAAGAAACAAGCAAATAATAAAAAGTTTTAAGAATTAAAAAAATCTGAATTAATGAGAGAAGATGTAGCAGTATGGTTTATCAGGGTCTCTGATGTTTAAAGTAACCAGGTTCTTTAAATTAACTCAAAAATTCCAATTGCATAAAAATTTCTAATAAAATATAGAAATTGATAAGCTGATTCTAAAATGTATTTATAGATGTGAAGAAATGAAATCAGTATTGAATTCTTTCATTGCGTGTTTTATTTTAGAGCAGTTTTAGATTTCCAGAAAAGAAATTGAAAAGATAGTACACAAAACTGCCTATGTATCCTATACACAGCAATACTTCTAATTGATATCCTACATCGGCATCACAATAAATCAGTGCATATTGACACATTATGAATGAATGGCTGATCTATGATGTTATTTAGATTTCACTAAGGCAGCTTAAAAACTGGAGGTTTTGTGCTACCAGGTTTCAAGATGTATTATTACGGGTCTATTGTAATTCAAGGACAACGGCAATGTTAAATACGAACATGAGTGTACCAGTGGGCAGGGCTGGAGTCCAGAAACAGCTCATATGCATAGGTGCCTGGTTTATGGCCACCACTATTACCCTACTCATGATTCTGAATGTGTTAGGCTAAGCTTTTGAAGCATTCTAGTATTCAAGAGTTCTATATGCTTATTTTTAATGACATATTCGGAGTGTGTTAAAAGTTATTATCTCTTCTAGCTTTTGATGTAAGGTTTTCTTTATAATTGACACACATTGGGTTTATGCTTTGTAGATACTTGGATAGAGTTTCAGTCAGTCTGGATAGAGTTCATGTTATTTCTTTTTTTCCCCTGTGTTACACACCACGGTGGATTGTACCCGTTCTGTGTTCCGGCATGACTCTTCAGTATATCCAATCTATTTTTTTTTCTCTTTCTTCTATCTCAGCCCAGATTTTCTAATGGTTTTTAATGTCTACGTTTAATCTTTCATAAATTCTAACTCTTCCACGATGTTGGTTCGTCCTTGGCTATTTGAGAATTTTAAACATCCAGTGTTTATTTTAAAGTCTTTCCCAAATACCCTAATCATCTCTATATTGTCAGGAGTAAACAGTCCCATGTGTTGCTTCATTTGACATGCTTTCTTGGCACAGTTACTCCATTTCTTTCTCCCGTTCCATCTACTATTGGAATGTTCCTTTTTTATTTTTTAAATTCCTCCTATACTCATGCTCCTCTGGGTTGGAAGTTTTATTTTACTTTTTAAAAGACAGTTAAACTTACCCTAGATGATTCGTTTTAAGATGTCAAACACTGTCATCTTCACATTCGTGACAGATTCCTATCGCTTCATAACTACAGAGGAACACTTAAGCCTCCAGCCATGTTGGAAGCTTAACTGTTAGTGAACTCTCACTCACACCATAAACAATGAGAAATCTTGGTAAAATATGTGAAATAACTGTTTTTGGACCTTAGACAATTGGCTGTACAGTACTAGATTCCCCAAGGGAAAGGAGAGAAATGAAGCAAAACTAATGAGCACGTTGGCTTTTCCCCAGGGAGGTTTTCTATTCCGTGGGTAGGGAGGTGGGCTTCAGGAAAGCACCGTGATTTTGCTGAATTGGGAGAGTGGTGTGCTGAAGGCTGACACTCCTGGAGTCTGGTGAGCAGAGAACACTGTGCAAGAAGAAGGCACAAATGGGAGGAGTGGCAGATTTCTATTGCTTTAGTCCACTTGGATTGCTGCAACCTGGAACCATTTTAATGATTGGAAGTTCATTTCTTATAGTTATAGACATGAAGGGATGGTTGGCTGTCTGCTTTATAGATCGTGCTATCCTGGGGGGAAGAAATGAAAAGTCTCTCCAAGGCTTCTTTTCACACATCATATTTTCACTGTGGTGTAATTAACTCATAAATTCAAACATCACCCAGCTGCATTCACATAGCCGCTTTAACGTTTGTCCAGTTTCAGGCCTTATGCATCTCAGTGAACCTCCGCACAGGTAGAATGGCCATTCTGAAGGCGTGGAGCTTTGCTTAAGGTGACCTCATCACTGTCCACTACATTTTTTACTCACTTATCCACCACACATGACAACATTGAAACAAGAAAACAGTTAGCTTTGTCCCTCTTCAGTCCTCGGGTGGCCTCTCCCTGAATTCTGTCCTTCCTTATTACCTACTGTTACCTGTTTGGTCTCCTTTTAAGGGTTGTACTTTACCTAGTCCTACAGTCTTTCATTCATACATGTATACAGTATAGGACAGAATCTGCAGATAAGAGACAATATGTATTTTTTTCCTTTCTGAGTATGAGTGAATTTTTTATTGAAAATTTCAACATCTCTTTTTTATAGTTGAAAATAATTCACCTTTGTATGTGTGCCATATTTTCATTATCTATTAATCTGGCATTGGCCATCTAGGTTGGTACTACTTTCCTGGTGGCATAAAACAGCAGTTAACATGGATGTACAACTGACTCAATGATAGGATGTGGAGTTCTTTGGCCATATGTCATAGTATGGAATAGCTGGTTCATTCAGAACTTATTTCCATAATAATAATTTCCAATCTTAAATTGAACTCCCATCAGCAGTGAATAGAGTCCCCTTTTAATACTTTCTCACCAGCATTTGTGGTCTGATTTCTTGATAATAGTCCTCCTAAGACATCTTTCAGGTTACTAACACATCCATAAAGGCTACGTTTTAACCTAATTATCTCCCAAAGACTTCATCTCTTAATACCAATATTGTGGGAGCTAAGATTTCTACACAGGAGGTTGGGGAGTAGGGCCAAAAATACTTAGAAAATGGCATATGCTATTAAAATGTTCCTGAATAACGCCAACGGATAGGAGAGAACTCATAGCTGGTACTGCAAATCCAGCCAAGTTTCTGTGGATGGAGGGGGTCATAGACCCTAGACGATAATCTACTACCTTGCTAAATTGATATAGTGTTCACTTACCTTCTAAATGTTTATTCTATGTACATAGATTAGTGTAACTCTCACATATATGTATATATATACACATATATATGTGTGTATATATATGTGTGTGTGTGTATGTATGTGTATATGTATATAAACTTTATTAATTCTCTGAGAATTTTATACATTATATTTTGATCATATTCAATCCTATCAGATCCAATAATACATTCCAAACCAACCTAATGTTGTGTCCTTATTTTATTTATTTTTTAGGTGGTAGAATAATTAATTTATTCTCATATTTATATGGTGGAATAACTAATGAGCCTCCTGTATTTCAAGGGACACATTTTAGGCTCCATATTTATTAGATTTCTAGAGATCATGCAATTACAGGTCCCGTCAACCTCATCAATGCAATGGAACAATGTGATCGTACACAACCATGAGACATAGGAGACTTTTCTTTCAAACTTGCAATGAAGAGATCTGTGTTCTTTAATTCAGATTTTCATTTTATGTCCATGATCTTAATGTATATTTTCCTTATGTGTGCTTTCCAAAGCTATAGCATGCCAGGTGACTCCATAAACTTTATTAGAAGCTTTATTGTTATAGAGACTAAGTGTCCCAGTCACTCAGACACCTACATTTCCTAGCTTTCCACCTATATTTCATTCTCTGATAGTGATATAAATAATAATAATATCATTATATGCAGCCAATATCTTTTCTGGGAGCATATCACAGAGAGATGACTTATTAATGTAATAGTGAGTCCTCTGGTATCTTTCTGCTTAAAATAAGTCTTGGTATTTGTTATAGGAGAGACATTTCAATTCCTTTGATTTTTGAGTTTCTTTTTTAAAAATTATCTTCAATCTTTTTTTAACAGTCTAGTTGTTATCTCCCTCCTATCTGTGCTCCTACAGTTCCTCATCCCATTCCTTCTCCCTACTGTCTCCAAGAAGAGACACCCCACACCCACACCCCACCAGGCCTTCCCGCTCCCTGGGGCCTCAAGTCTCTCTAGGATTAGGAGCTTCTTGCACTGAGGCCAGACCAGGTAGTCCTCTGCTGTATATGTGTTGCAGGTCTCTTACCACCTCTTGTATGTTGCCTGGTTGGTAGCTCAGTGTCAGAGAACTCAGGGATCCAAGTTAGTTGAGACTGCTGGTCTTTCTATGGAGTCACACTCCCCTTCAATTTCTTCCAGCCTTTCCTTAATTCAGCCACAAGAGTCTCCAACTTCAGTTCATTCTTTGGGTGTAAGTAACTATGTCTGTCTTGATCAACTCATGCAGCCAATATCTTATACTACATTTCTTCTCAAACAAAAATATTACCTATAGCCAGTCACAATGGCTAACACATGTAATACCAATAATAGGGAGACCAAAGCAAAGGAATTGTCATGAATTTGAGAACATCCTTGGCTATATAATGAGTACCAGGATAACATGGACTACTTAGTGAACACTTTTTCAAGAAAACCAAAACCATATATAACTATGAAAAATGCAATTTCAGAATTTTATTCTAAGGGTCCACTTCCTTAGATTGGTCAATATTATCTAAAGAAACCGAAGCAAGAGGACATAGGAATAGTGACTCTTGTCGGGGAATATAACAAATTCAAGTTGTTTCCATCAAAGGTAACTAGGAACTAAATGTACTTGGGTCCATATTTGCTGCCTATATATTCCTAGATGTATGTAGGACATACAACAACAACTGGAGTGTTGTTGACTTAGCAATGACCACATCATTAAGGAAAACTAACTCTCCCACTCCCAACAGCTATCAATTACCAATAGCTCCTCAACTAAAGGTGGGAATATGTGACTATATCCCATGTGTGTACTGATATTTTGTCTGGATTTTGTTAGTCCTGTATATACTGCTATAACTGGGGTAAGTTCATTTATACAACTTCCCTGTTGTATATGTAAAACACTGCCTCTGGCTCTTAGAGTCTTTCAATCCCTTCTTTTGCAATGATCCCTGAGGCTTGGAGAGGAGACTGTTATATAGATGGAGTACTCATGCCCAAATGGGACATATTCAAAGTGTAGGCAACACCGTACATGGAACATGGGACAGAAAGCTTGTAAGAGCCAAAGACCAGAGGATTACTTGGAATAGTCTTTTGATTATGACAGAAATATTGTACCTATGAACTGTCAAGATCTATATTTGGTTGCACGAGAACTACACAAGGTCACACCAGTCAACATTTCCTCATGGATTGTAGACCAGCTCTCAGATGATGAAGAGGAAGAGTCAATTTTCTTTAGAGATCAGTGCCCTGATGGGTTGTCCATGGCCAATAGTCAGTCCTACACCAATATGCATATGGCAACACCAATTGGATTCAGGATATATATATATTAAATAGAAGAAGACATTAATTTGGGAAATGCTAGGTGAAATGTAGGGGATGTGAAAGGAATGGGAAAGGCAGATACAAACAAAATACTTTCTGTTTCTGCTTGAAAATCTTTTTTTAAAAAGGAAGAAAGATAAATAGAAAAGACTCCACAGGCCAGGGAGCTACAGGTTGGATAATTCCAGCACCCATGGAAGACTGGGAGAATTTCAAATGTCATGTAGCCAAAGTGGTAGAAATGTGTTGAAAACATAATTGCTTGGTATATTTTTACTGCGTGACTTATTCTTAACCAAGAAGCCCACACTTATAGCTGTCCTAATTACGGAATCTTCCATGTCAATGATACATGATGACTCTTTTGATTTCTGTTGTTACCTACATTCATAGATTCCTATGCTTTCGTCTTTTAGGCCTAGATTCAGTCATCCACTGGACATCTCCACTGAAAAGCATTGAACAGAACCCACTGAACAATGCAAGAATAAGTTGCAATGATGCGCAATGCTACAGCATAACATATACTGCTTGCCTTGTGTGTTTCCTAATTGTCTTACCATTGAGGTCAAGTGTCTGGATTCAAGCACTAGTTTGTACCTTCCATGATGGATCACTTAGCTTCTTTAAGTATTTCTCCACTAAGTTGCCTAATGCTCAATGGATAAAATGTAAATAAGCTAGGTTGGGTGTTTTTTCATTCATTTATGTGGCTGGTTGGTGGTTGGGTTGTTTGTTTATTTGTTCTGTTTTGGTGGGATTTTTTTTTTTTGCTGTTTCTCTCTTGTTTTTGTTTTTGCCTGTTAAACTGAAAAGTACCACAAACCCATGTAGTGCTGTTACCTGTTTGCAACCCCAACAGCAATTACCACAGCTTCATACACAATGTGCTCAGTCAATATATAACATATTGATGAATCAGAGAATTGTTGATTGCTAAAATGTGAGGGAATTCTAAACCAGTAAGAGGTTCTTCTCTCAAAAGAGTAAAAACAGAAATGTCATGGTCTCTTCTTATCCTGTTAGTATATATCAAGGAAATACTTGCATTCCCATCTTTATGGATACGCTATCATGATAGCAAGATATGAAAGAGATAAAGGATCCATCAACAAATGAATAAAGAAAACATTGTATACATATTTGATAGAATATTATATATCTGTAAAACAAGCTAAGCACAGAAAGATAAATATAACATATTCTTGCTTATACATGGAAGTTGAAAAAAAGAGGAACCTTGAGTAGTGGTTACTGGAGACATTCTCTAAGGAAAGATGAAAGAGAGAAAGTGAGTGAGAAAGAAAGAGAGAAACACAGAGAGACACAGAGAGAGGCAACAAAATGTTATATAGAATGAATACATCCTAGTGATTTGCAGTGCAGTGGGTGACTGTAGTTTATGACATGTTACATAATTTTATAAATAACTAGAAAGGGTAGTGGTTGAAAGTTCTAAATCCATATACATGCACAAGTTTTTGAAGAAATAGAAAAAATAATTATACTGATTTGATTTTTGTATATTATGTTGTACATTATATTGTGAATCATAGATTACTTATATTAAGTTTTTGCTGTCTCTCAAAAACATGTGCAATTATAGTGAGTAAATTGCATCAACTAAAAACATAAAGATGCCAAACTTGTTTTAGTCCCCCAACCCAAGTCAAAACCATCTCTTCACCTTTGCATTGTTTAATCTAGTAGGAAATCACACTATGGAAGCCACTGATCCCAGGTGAAAGCTATGAGAGGAGGAAGAGGGAATGGAGTGGGGGTTTCCTGTCCTCTCTGGACCATTTCTTTTCTGTCTTTGTTTTTATTTTATTTTTTTAAATTTTTTTATTTTTTGGTTTTTCAAGACAGGGTTTCTCTGTGTTGTCATGGCTGTCCTGGTACTCACTCTGTAGACCAGGTTGGCCTTGAACTCAGAAATCCACCTGCCTCTGCCTCCCAAGTGCTGGGATTAAAGGCATGTGCTACCACCGCCCGGCTGTCTTTGTTTTTCTTGATTCATTTTGTTCTTTGGCATTTCACATGCGTATAATGTACTCTGCTTCCTCTCTCCCTCATGTTCTCTTACCTTTCTTCCATCCACATCACCCTCTTGCCCATATTGCTCTCAATCCTCTTTTTAATAAGGACGATGTCTAAGAATCCTTTCTGTAGAAGGTACCATTCGGTTTTATGAAATTCGAAATGAGAGTCCCAGGGCCCTTCCCACTGTGTAGCAGTTACATTCACTGCTGGCTAACACGCTGCTTCCCTCTGCATTTGACTTTCTCAGACATGGGTGAGGATCTGCTATAGGGTGATGGAGCCTTTGCATTATTCTCTGTAGAAAGGAAACATGTGCAAACTTCCCATAAGCCTGGTCCTGACTTTCCACCCTCTGTCCCCCACTGATGGACAGTTATGGAAGCACAGCCAGTTGGCTAGGTTTCAAAATCTAGCCAGTAAGTTTCTTCACTTCAGAAGATTGCTTTTCTTTTCCTTCTATCAACAGGGTGGAGGTGGAGGCATAGTTTCTTCCAGGTGGGTGTGCTGTCCCCTTTACTTTTGCATGCTAACCTTGCAGAGTTCTTATTTGTCCCCACCTGACTCTGGCTGTGTCTACCCTGGTGGCTGGTGACCAATTTTCTGCTTCTATTTGTACACAAAGTGCAAATGAGGGTCCCATGGTCAAAGTCTCTCTCACTCCTGTGGTTGTTTCCAAAAATAAAGTTGCTTGTAAATATCCAAAACATTGGAAAAGGGACAGAGGTGTCACAGTTGTTCGATGGCCTTTCACCTCCTCATGGTTAGCAAACAACAGCCTGCATGGCCACAGAAGGCAATATGATGCAGCATGATCCCCATAGTTTGCACTCATTTTCAGACTAATCATGAAAAAAATTGGGCCAGGATGCCACCCACCTTCCCTAGCCATTTGGGCTTCCAGGGACCACTGGAGACATGCAGATGGCCCTTGAACTTTCCTCTCACAGCTGCTGTTTACTGGCAGCCCTTCTTTGGAACTCTGCCCATGGCCTTTGAAAATATCCTTTTCTTTGTTCTGTCCTTAAACCCAAAAGCTATAAACATTTGCAAAACATTTCTTTAATTCAAAGGGAAAATGTATACTAATTCTCCATTTGTAATCCAACTCTACTTACCCTTCTCTTCTATCTCTTCCCCCTCCTTTTCCCTCCCCTTTTTCTCCCTTCTCCAATTCTTTTCCTCTTCTCTCCTCTCCAGTCTCCTCTCCTCTCCCTTTCTTTCTCTCCTCTCTCCACTTTCTCCTTCTCTCACCAAGAACAGCCACAATCAGGGACCTGGTATTTTTTGCAAGATATATGAAAAGAAAGACAGAGTGAAGTTGACAAAAAAAATGAGAAGCCCTGCATTAATGTCTTAGACAAAGGAGTCTCTCAGAACTTAGATGTTCACACCTGAGGGCCTAGTGCTGATACCAACCCCTGCTATATGGAATGAAGAAATGGTTGAAGGCTCATAAGTGTGTACATAGATGAAGTTTAACTGGAGTCTCCTAAAACTGAGTGGAATGTTCCAGAATCCACAAAAAAGTCTGAGTGGTCAGATGTATCTGACATGCAGTGAGGATATATAGAGAGAGACAGTGAGCAAATGAATCCCTGTGCAGGTACTTTCCATGCTCCCGCATGTGTGACCCTTTAGTGCTTTGCATTCTTCGTGGTCTACACAAGAAAAATTTAAGCAGATCATGAGCCCTTTTCGAGATTTATTTTTAGTTATGCATATGTGCGTGAAATGGGTATGCATGTGAATGCTGTTACCCATGAAGGCCAGAGATCTCGCATTCTCTAGAACTGGAGGCACAGGTGCTGTGAGCTGCCTGACTTGTGTACTAGCACCCCAGTCCAGGTCCTCTGCAAGATAAGGAAGTGCTCTGAGTCACTTAACCAAGTCTCTAGCCCAACATGAGCCCTTTTAGAGGACAGATTAAACATAATACTTCTCTGTAACTCCCTCAGCAAAACTATATTCATACTTTTGTATATAACCTTCTCAACCAGCCTTATAAAATACTTCACAAAAAATTAAAAAAGATTTTTTTTGTATGTTAACTTTATTTGCTGTCTTTCCAAACTGAGAGTAAAGTCTACTGAAATGACTTAGCCAGCAGCTGTCCTTCCTCCCAACCTTAACTGTCTCAGTCAGTGTCCCATTGCTGTGAAGAGACAGCACAAACACAGCAATATTAATAAAGGAAAGCATTGAACTAGGGCTGGCTTAGAGTTTCAGAGGCTCAGTCCCTTATCAACATAGCAGGAAGCATGGCAGCCTGAAAGCTGACTTGAGAGCTGAATGTTCTAGCTCCGGATCCCCAGGCAGCAGGAAGAGAAAGACTCTGGGCCTAGTTTGGGCTTTTGAAACCTCAAAGTCCACTGCTAGTGACACACTTCTTTCAACAAGGCCACACCTCCTAATCCTTTCAAATAGTGCCACTCCCTAAGCATTGAGATATACGAACCTATTGAGACCACCACACCAACCTAATACAGAGGACTTTTTTTTCTTTTATAAATAAAAGAAATAATTTTTTGAAAAATATTTTGAAGATATGTTTGCTTTCTTTGGGGGACAATTTAAGTCATCAAAATGAACTTTTGATGAAATAGAATCCTTACATAGATAAAAAGATTAAATTCATACAGAAAGTTGTCAATAAACTACACCATCCAAAAGGAAATGAATTAAAAAAAAATTAAAGGTTGAGGGTTTTTTTTTTTACTATATCTTAGGTGATAATAAAGTCCAAGCCTTCTAATGTATTTGTAAACATAGAAAACATTGATATGTATTTAAGGCCAACCCCAAGGAGTAGAGGACAAAAGGCATTATAAATACAGACACACAAACACAGCATTAATTACACTAAGAACTACATTATACCCAAAATGTCAAGTTCATGCCAGATATGAAAATCATATTAAATATAAGGTATCAAATGACCCCAAACATTTTGCAATAATATAAAGACAGAAAAGTATATAATTATTTCTAGAGATATTAAAAGCTCTACTATGCTCCAGGAGATGTATCTACACTCAAGCATAACCAGAAGACATTAAATGGACTTGTATGTGATTGTGTGTGCTAGAGTTTGATGCTGGTCATATTTCTCTATCAGTCTCTCACTAAAGCTGAAGCTTAGCTTTTTAACAATTCTGGCTAGCCATTTTGTTCCAGGGATTCCCAGTCTCTACATTCTGGGTACTGGACTCACAGGCAGGTGCCTTGCTCTTCCATGTAGAAGCTACTATACAAAATACATAATGACAGATTTGTTGTTTGTTTGTTATTGTTTGTGTCTTACCTTCTAAATGTCAAGAAGAGAAGCCAAAGTTCTCTAACTTGAAGGCACTCTGACGCCAAAGATTTCCTTTCCTCACCTTACTGGCTGTACAGAGGGTGATCTCCACATTGGCCCACTACACTGTGATTTATCTAGGGGAATTACCTGCAATGCTTATAGGTGATAATCACTGTCAGAATATTTAATTTTTCTATGATTAAATTCTTTTCTCAGGGCTTTGTCATTCATACTGAATTTGCTTCATTAGATTTACCTATTTCTTTAGAAAAATACTGATAAAGTTGGATGGTTGTTGGCTATAGGAAATTTAATTACACTTTTTAAGTATAAAACCTTCATAATATATACTTTGAGAAAATACATCTTTATGACTAAGAAATAGAAGCCATGTAAGCATTCCAGTGAATTGTCACAAGGATCATTCTCAGAGTAACAGTTTAGAATGCAGTGTTTTGTGTGTAAGTATTAGCTTTGGATATTGACTACCAAATATGAATTCTATCTCTGGATGACCTTGCTCAAATTAGCTTCTCTGCCTCAGTTTCTCTTTTTTCCTTTCTCCTAGTTCTTCTGAACTCCTTTTTTTTTCCAGATGAAAGCCAAATAACTCACTTCTTGGGTCCTCCATGTACTGGATGTGGCACCATATACAGAAGTAGGTTGAACAAATTTGATTTCTGATCTTGTCTATGTATTGTCCATCTCTACTCTCTTAAGAATCACCAACTCCTACAATTTGTTTGCCTAACTCCTTGCTGTGACTTTGGGTCTCAAATCTCACTTCTTCAGACAAATTATGGTGACCCCTTTCTCATATGATTTGAAATACTGTAGAACTTCCTCTCTATGGCACCTAGCTCTGCTTTGATTAGTTGGCTTTTATCAATGGTTTCTCACTGACTTGGGTGCCAGACTATAATTCTGTGAGGATGGGGGTCAGCCCCATATTTGACTTTGGTATCCCTAATATTAGTTTACAAAATATTAGTAGTATTACTCATAAACTTATGGGAAACATATGAGATAAATGTTATAAAGCCTTTGGCAGGGCTTTGTAGGGATGAGCTTTCTTCAGATAATTGCTACAGGGTACATAAAAAGATCTTTTCTTATTTGAGTATGAGCAATCTGCAATTGAGCAGAATGTTTATAGTCACTCAGAGTAACCTTTTAAATGAAATGTGTAGGACAAGGTCAATACCATTGGACAACATCAAAGGAAATGTTTTTAGTCAGTGTTTTTATTTTAGAGATCTATTTATTTATTTTATGTGTATGAGTACATTGTAGCTCTACAGATGGCCATGAGCCATCATGTGGCTGCTGGGAATTGAACTCAGGACCCCTGCTTACTCTGCCCCTGAGTGCTCTGGTCCCGCTGGCTCTGGCGTAATACATTGTAGCTGTCTTCAGGCACACCAGAAGAGGGAGTCAGATCTCATCACGGATGGTTGTGAGCCACCATGTGGTTGCTGGAAACTGAACTCAGAACCTTCGGAAGAACAGTCAGTGCTCTTACCCACTGAGCCATCTCACCAGCCCACCTTTAGTCAGTGTTATAGAAGACATACCTATAATTTGTGCTGGAATAAGATACAATGAGAAGTAGAGACTGTTTTGCCATGTGTATTATTTTTTAAAATTGTTTTATTTATTTACATTTCAAATGTTTTCCCCTTTCCCAGTCTCCCAATCTTTGCCTCTGAGAGGTTGCTCCCCCACCGCTACACATACCCAAAATATGGCACACAATCAAAGCCGTGTTAAAGGAAAAATTCATAGCACTAAGTACCTTCATAAAGAAATTAGAGCGATCCTACACTAGCAACTTCACAGCACACCTGAAAGCTATAGAACAAAAAGAAGCAAACACCCAAGAGGAGAAGATGGCTGGAAATAGCCAAACTCAGGGCTGAAATCAACCAATTAGAAACAAAGAGAATAATACACAGAAACAACAAAACCAAGATCTGGCTCTTTGATAAAAATCAACAAGATAGATAAATCATTAGCAAAACTAATTAAAGAACACAGAGACAGTATCCAAATTGACAAAATAAGAAATGAAACGGGAGACAAAACAGATACTGAGGAAATAAAAAAAAAATCATCAGATCTTACTACAAAAGCCTATATTCAACAAAACTTGGAAATCTAGGTGAAATGAATGGTTTTCTAGACCACTTACCAAAGTTAAATAAAGACCAGGTAAACTGTTTAGATGTCCCATAACATTTAAGGAAATAGAAGCAGTCATTAAAAACTTCCAAACCAAAAAATCCCAGGGCCAATGGTTTTAGTACAGAATTCTACCAAACCTTCAAAAAAGAATTAACACCAATATTCCTCAAGGTATTCCACAAAATTGAAACAGAAGGAATGTTATGCAATTCATTCTATGAAGCCACAGTTACTCTGATACCTAAACTACGCAAAGACCCAACAAAGAGAATTTCAGACCAATTTATCTTATGAATATCAATGTAAAAATACTCAATAAAATTCCATTATTCACCAAGGGATGCAGGATGGTTCAATATATGACAATCCATCAACAAAATTATACTGTATAAACAAACTTAAAGAAAAAATCACATGATCATCTCATTAGATGCTGAAAATCCAACATCCCTTCGTATTGAAAGTCATAAAGAGAGCCAGGCAGTGGAGGCGCACACCTTTAATCCCAGCACTTGGGAGGCAGAGACAGGCAGATTTCTGAGTTCGAGGCCAGCCTGGTCTACAGAGTGAGTTTCAGGACAGTGAGGGCTATACAGAGAAACCCTGTCTCGAAAAAAAAAAAAAAAACAGTCATGAAGAGATACATACCTAAACAAAATGAAAGCAATATACAGCAAACAAACAGCCAACATCAAATTAAATGGAGAAAACTTAAAACAGTCCCACTAAAATCAGGGACAAGACAAGGCTGCCCATTCTCTCCCTACTTATTCAATATAGTACTCAAAGTTCTAGCTAGAGCAAGTAGACAACAAAAGGATGTAAAATGGATACAAATTGGAAAGGAAGAAGTCAAGGTATCAGTATTTGCAGATGATACCATAGTTTACATAAGGAACCTCAAAAATTCAACAAGAGAACTCCTACAGCTGATAAACATCTTTAGCAAAGTGGCTGGATATAAAATTAATTCAAACAAATCAGTAGCCTTTCTTTATACAAAGAATAAATTGGCTGAGAAAGAAATTAGGGAAACATCACCATTCACAATAGTCACAAATAATACAAAAATGTCTTGATGTAACCATAGCCAAGCAAGTGAAAGCTCTGTATGACAAGAACTTCAGGTCCCTGAAAAAGAAATCAAAGAAGATCTCAGAAGATGGAAAGATCACCCATGCTCATGGATTGGTAGGATTAACATAGTAAAAATGGTCATCTTAATAAAAGCAGTCTACAGACTCAATGCAATACCCATTAACATTCCAACTCAATTCTTCACAGACATGGAATGAACAATTCTCAACTTCATATGAAAAAAAAAAAAAACAAGAACAGCAAAAACAATTCTCAACAACAAAAGAACTTCTGGGAGAATCACTACCCCTGATTTCAAGCTGTACTACAGAGCAATAGTGATAAAAAAAAATGACATGGTGTTGTTACAGAGACAAATAGGTCGATCAATTGAATAGAGTTAAAGACCCAGAAATAAACTCTCACATCTATGGGCACTTGATCTTTGACAAAGAAGCCAAAATTGTACAGTGGAAAAAAGAAAGCATCTTCAACAAATGGTGCTATTCTAACTGGTGGTCT
>JADRCC010567804.1:0-10174 GCA_019843855.1 Hylomyscus alleni
GAATTTTGGGAAAAGGAGAGACTTGTAGATGATGATTTTGGAGACATACTGGTACTTCTCACATACTTCTCACATTATAAGGTAATGTGAGAAGATGCCCAGAGCTCACCAAACCAACCTTCAAGAGGTAGAGAATTGTGGAGTCACAAAGGCAGCTTGGGAACACCAAAGAAGAGCACTGCCACCTACAGCAGAAGCTCGCAGTCTTTCACTCTTACTGTTCTGCAAAGTCCTCAGAGGAGGAATGAATGGAGCAGTGGAGCATGGGGAACTTTCTCAGTTATTCATTAATGCCTTGGATAAAGTCATACAGCCAAGAGTAAGTTTTTACTTCTATGTTTATTATACTTTGGATGTTCTATAAAATGCAAAGGAAAAAATAAAAACCTGGAAATAGAAATATCAATTTAATTTAAATTTGGGCCAAAGAATGTTTAATAATTGACTACCAAACTTAGTTTAGATTTCCTAACAGCCACCACAAAAGGAAAACATGGTATTTACTTTCAAGTTGGACTGCATATGTATGCATATCTACTAAAAACAAAAAATGTGTGCATGGCTCCAGAGTGTGCTACACACTTGTAATACCAGCCCCCGAGAAGTGACATGGGAAGATCATGAGTTCAAGACCCGCCTTGGCTATAAAGTCAATGTATGTCTCAAAACAAAACAACAATGTGTGGCGGTTCATGACGCTTAATGCCACCGCTTGAGAGGCTGAAGCAACAGGTTCTCCATAAGATTGAGGCCAGCCTGGGCTACATAGGTAGTTTCAGCCTGTTTGGGCTACATATTACAGAGTAAGACCCTGATTCAAAAACAAAAATAAAAACAAACAAAACAAAACCAACAAAAAATTAAACACAATGCACAGCAACAACAGAAACATCTAAGAACAAGTAATAAAGCAAGGAAGGGGAACACAGTGTGTGGCGTGTGAACGAGAGGTGTGGCACTCATCTTCTTAGTAAATGGCATTTGTTTACAGACATGAAACGTACCAAGGGTTTGAGTCCTAGGCAGAGTCTACATTGTGATCCTTTCCTTCTTTGACCTTCTGACTTTTGAACTTACTTGAAACATGTTTACTAGAAGAACCTGATTGGGGGATGCCACTCCCTGAAGCTTCAGTAAGCAGCAGACTTAGCTTTGGAGCACAGGGTCCTTGCTGATGCAGATGCCAGTAGGGGGAACTTGGCTATGCATTGAATCAAAAATTGGAACTCTTCCTAGGATTTTAGAAGGCTTGACTGTTGAGTTAATCTTTGTTGACCTTTTTAACATACTAGTTTTTCTTTATTTTTGAGAATTTCAGACATGCATACAACCAAACACAATCATAATTACCCCCAAATCCTCTTCAACACAAACCCCTAAGCTTCACATCCTTTCTTCCCCCTGCCCCCAGTCAGTCCAGTTAGTCTCTCTCTCTCTCTCTCTCTCTCTCTCTCTCTCTTTCTCTCTCTGTCTGCGGTGTAGGTGCCCCTATGTGCATATGCTGAGGCCAGAGCAGCACATTGAGTGTTTTCTTCCATCATTGCCTGCCTGATTGCCTTGAGATAGGATCTTTGCCATAAGTGGAAGCCTGATGTCTTGCCAACAAGCTCTTAGCATCTACCCATCTCTGCTTCCCAGGGCTGGGGTTCCAGGCACAACCAGCCACACATGACTTCTTGTGTGGGGTCTGGGAATTCAAATCTAGGTCCTCAAGCTTGCAGAACAAATGCTTTATTTTATTTTATTTTATATTATTTTATTTTATTTTTTCAGAGTAACAGCAGCTGCAAGTTGGCTTTATTGTATTGTGCCATCCAGAGGATGCTATCTGCTAGGATTTTATCACAACAGTGTAAAAACTGACCTTTAAAGCAAAATAAGAAAAGCACACTAACTTATGAATTCACTAGAAAGTATCTATATTTTTGTTATAAATATAAAAGAAACAGAGCAAAGAAGACATTCCATATGGCTCTAGCCCCCTCATGGAGGTGCATAGACACATACAATCCAATATGCTGTAGTTAAAACAGAGGCGAAATCCTATAGCAGTCAGTGACCATGGTATTATAGCTGATAGTTACAGATATTAAAGAGGTCTAAGATTACATACATGGGCTATCAGCATGCAGAAGTCAATGAAAACAAAAGCAATAAGCCCAATATGCATTTCTTTGCTGGTGCTTGTCTCCACTTGTGCTGGTTCCATTGCTTCAGGACAGGCCACTCACTCTCCCCTCCCTGGCTAAGGCCAGACAGGAACCTTCAGAAAACTGGCCTAGACTGAGGTGTCATTGAAGAAGACTGGGCAAATAGGCTCTTTGCCCCTTTTCTTATTTCCATCTTATGGGACACCAAAAGAAATATTATTTAGATACAAACTAGTTGCTACAACAGCCCATTAAAAGTTGACTAGATGCAAAAGAAAGAGAATGTCAGAGGCTGCATGGATGTGTATCAGTTTTTCATGAGAAAAAAAAATATCCGCTTTCTAAAGGCTCTTAAAAATGAGGAAAACTTGCCCTGTTACCACGGGTTTTTAGAACACCTCAAATACATACAAAATAACACAGATAGTACCTACAAAGTTCAACTGTTGCTTAAACTATAAAAGCATTTTTTTATTATTTTGTTTTGATATGGAAGAGGGAACTCAGCCTTAAAGACATATTAAAAAGTACATTTTGTGTGGCCATGAGTCTTAAGAGTACTGGATTGCTTGCCTTCCCCAGCACTGAATGTTCTCTTTGTGTTTAATCATGGAGAGCAGATGCCAGGGGTGGAAGGTCTGCTAGTTATCCTCAGTGCCCTGCACACAGAGAGAGGTTGGGAAGTGTTTCTACTCATATTCAAATCCAGGTCCTCAAGCTAACAGAACAAGTGCTCTAAGGCACTGGGGAATTTCAACATTTGAAAAACGCCCAGACAAAACCTACCCATTCATGTGGTCTCTGTTATTTCTTTTTCTAAAAAGGAATTTAAGTACTCATACAAGTATATACTGTAGGTTGAACATACGTCTTCCCCATTTTTTACCTTTCCTTTTCTCACCTCTTTGCCTCTCAACATTATCTGTGTCTCCTTACTTTTGCTTTGGCTTTCATGCCCTGTGTACTCCGTGATGTGTATCTCTATGAAGTCTAATAAACACAAGAGAAAGCGGGGCATTTGTCTTCACGATTTTGATTCACTTAGTGTAATTGTCTTCAGTTGCATCTATTTTCTTGGAAATAACAGAACCTCATTCTTCTTTATGGCTGAGAAGCTTGTGTTATGAGTATGTTTTCCTTACCTAGTCTGCTGTTCTTGGGAACCCAGGTTGGTACAATAACTTAGCTGCTATGAACAGTGCTGCAGTAAACATCAATGTGCAATTATCTCTATCATATGTTCACTTGGAGTCCTTTGGACAAGTCCCCAGGAGTGGTGCAGCTAGTTCAAAGGGACATTTTAGCTTTGTGAGAAAGCACCATTCAGATTTCCGCACCAGCAATGAGTAAGTGTTCCCTTTGTTTTAGATCTCTGGGAGCATTTGTTGTTGTTTACCTGATGACTGGGCAGACATGGAATTTCCATGCAGTTTTGGTTTGCTTTTCTTTTCTCTGATGGCTACCATGGTTGAACACTAAAATTATTTTATTTTTATTTTTATTTATGTGTGTGTCTGTGTATATAATATGCTCACATGCATGTGGGTGCCCACAGGGGCCAGAAGAGGGCATCAGATCCTAGGGAGCTGCAGTTATTGATGGTTTGGGGCTGCCCAGAACAGGTGCTAGAAAGCAAACGCAGGTCCTCTGCGAGAGCAAGAAGTGCTGGGGTTTTTTGTTTTTTTGTTTTTTGTTTTTATGTTTTGTTTTTGTTTTTTTGTTTTTGTTTTTGTTTGTTTTTGTTTTTGTTTTTTTTTTTGAGACAGGGTTTCTCTGTATAGCCCTGGCTGTCCTAGAACTCACTCTGTAGACCAGGCTGGCCTCGAACTCAGAAATCCGCCTGCCTCTGCCTCCCAAGTGCTGGGATTAAAGGCGTGCGCCACCACTGCCTGGCAAGAAGTGCTGTCGATGCCACTTCCCGAGCATTTTTCATATGTTTATCTTCTCCAAACTGTCTGTTCCCTCCAATAGCCCATTTATTGATTGGGTTGTTTGATTTCCTGTTGTTTAATTTTTCTTTCATTTTCTAATTTCCTTACCCGGTATGACTATCCAAAATGCCTTGGCAGCATCAGGCAACAGCACAGAAGTAAGTCTTTTTAGAGAAGGGAAACAACATTTCTTGCAACATGGGCTTGAAGTCATGTTTTAAAAGGTATGGCTATACCAACATATAGAAAAAAGTTAAAGGAAAAACTGCAACTAGTACAATACTGTTTGCCCCATTTTTTTTTTCTATCATGGAAAGGAACAATGTCCTTCCATGACTGTTACATGTACAAAGCATGTCTTCGGACAGGAGCACAGCAGATATGGGCAGAGACACATTCTTCTGGAGATGTTCCTGACACCTAGTAGGGCTGCACTGCTAACTCAGGGAGTGAAGTGCACAATAGCATTCTGTCTGCCATGGAAGATGGGATGCTTTGAACTGAGTGCCTGCATCCAGCCCTGTCCAAATGTTGGTGTTAAACTCTGCAAGGTGATGCTATTAGTTAGTGGAGCCTGAGGAGGAAGCAGGTTTAGATGAAGAGATATGGACATGAAAGTCCTGTGACAGGATTAGTGTTTCTCTAGAGGGGGAAGAGAGTACAATTTTCTCTCTGCTGTGTGAAGATACAGAAGAAGGCAACAATCTACCAAACAGAACAAGGGCACTCACTGTGACCCAACCTATGACTTCCTTGAACTTGGAATTTTCCATGGTCAGAAATTTGGACAATAGAAATCTGTAGTCTGAGCTACTCAGTCAATGGTATTTTAAAATAACATCCTGAATGAAGACAAATACTTATATACTAGAAAAAGAACAGATGTTTTGTTCTTGCTTATACAAGGGGTGTAGTTATGAAGGTATGTGATTGCATATATACGTCTGTGTGTTTATAGTTGTGTCTATTTCTATTCGTCTAATTCGTTATTGTAGATACCATGGAAACTTGCAATGAAGTCTGTTTCTGTTAATTATAAGTAGTATGAGGAATATTCAATATTGAGACTTAAATAAATTAAAACAAGAGATGTCTCTTTAAGTATCCCTTATTTATTCATTAAAACCTGCATTATGTAGTTTACTATGGACAGGCATCTAATGTTGGGATTATTTACAAAGGCAAGGGAAGACTTCAAGTAGCCCATAAGGGGTAGTGGAGCACCGAGAGGCAGCAATGATGGGAAGATGTTTCTATCCTTGGGACAGGAGTAACATGGTAAGAGAACAGAGCCATTTGAACTCAGACATACCACCGGGCGGTGGTGGTGCACGCCTTTAATCCCAGCACTCAGGAGGCAGAGGCAGGCGGATTTCTGAGTTCGAGGCCAGCCTGGTCTACAGAGTGAGTACCAGGACAGGGCTACACAGAGAAACCCTGTCTCGAAAAACCAAAAAAAAAAAAAAAAAAAAAAAAAGAACTCAATCATACCTCACACTATGGAGGTTAGGGCACTCACTCAGAGCTGTGGTTACAGAACCACAGGATGGGGAGAGATGATAGTCTGTAGGAGATGAACACCCTACCTCTTATTTCATAGTTCTTCATTCTCCCACTAGCTCCTACCTTTGGTCACACCTAACTGGAAGCCAGAGTGTAATGGGACCAGCTGATGCAGTTCTTTGAGACAAGCCTTCCTCAGGACATGGGAGGATGGAAAGTAGATCTGAGGCAATCACCTGAATAGCCAGTAAAACCTTTCCTCAATGAGCCTTGAGAAGGAAGAGTAGGCTCTCCAAGTATTGAAAAGGGAGTGTCCTGAGAGATGGGAGGATAGACTGGTATCACTGAGACAAGAAATGAGGAATTTCCAGGAAAGGGGAGTAGCCAATGAATGTAGGTGCAGCATAGATGGACTCAAAACCACCTATTTGATTCAGGAATAGGAAGATCCTTGGTTACCTTCATTAACATGGTCTCAAGGAGTGGAGGGATAAAATATAACCATACATTGTCTGCTTGTTATACAGAACAGATAGATAATGGCTGTTATAGGAAAGAGACAAAAAGAGTTCTTGTTTGCATCACCTCTCCTTTTCTTTTCCTCCTTCTTCTCTTCTTTCACTTTGTAGACATGATCTCATGATCTGATATAGCCCAGGCTAACCTCAGACCCACTATGTGACTAAGAATGACCTTGAACTCCTATTCTTCCTGCCTCTGCTTCCCAAGCAGTGAGAATATAAACAGTTCCACCAAATCTGGCAAAACATCTTAAAGGGTAACACTGATGGCCACTGCTTTATATCACAGGAGAGAAAGATGCTTTAGAATGGGGACCAGTGGTATAGATCCTGGACTGAGCAAATACCTCATGGGGGAAAACCTCAGAGGAAGCAGGAAGGTCTGAGAAATTAGTTTGGCAGTAAAGAATCCATATACTGAGACATATGATAATGTGTGATGTTTTCAAATGTCAGCAGAGAATGTTATGTCTAAAGTTGATGTGAATGATGTTAAGTATCCTCCAGGAAGCTTTTTTTTTGTGACACTGGAGGCAGGATCATCAGTTGTGGTGGCTTGAATGAGAATAGCCCCCATAGGCTTATATGTTTGTATACTTGACCCCATTTGGTAGATCTGTTTGGGAATGATTAAGTGTGATTTTGTTGGAGGAGGTGTGTCATGGGGGGTGGGCTTGAGATTTCAAAAGTCTGCACCATTTCCAATTAGTTCTCTCTCTCTCTCTCTCTCTCTCTCTCTCTCTCTCTCTCTCTCTCTCTGTGTGTGTGTGTGTGTGTGTGTGTCTGTGTCTGTCTGTCTGTTTTCCCTGACTTTCTGTCTTTCTTACCAAAAAAGGAGTTGACTCAGAAGACTGGGAATCATTGGAATTGATAATACCACTTATCCTCTGGTGTCCCAAGTCATAGAATGTTGCGATCTTGTCATGTCTAGTCTGTATTAGAGATGGTGGACATCACAAAAGGTAGCAATGTTACAGAAGGTCAAGGAGTTTAGGATAGTGTGTATTGGCAGAAGACTAAGAATAGATGTGTCTGATGTCTTGATTGAATGGGACCAGGAGGGAACCCAAAGGAAACTTTTGAGGAAAGCTGGAGGTATCAAGATAATCTTGAAGAGATAGAAGAAAACCAGAGACAGAAAAAAATATTTTTAGGTTTTATTTATTTTTGTTTTTCATTATGTATGTATGTATGTATTGTCTGCATGTGTGTCTGTATATCACATTTGTACTGTGCCCACAGAGGCCACTAAATGGAGTTGATCCCCTGGGGCTGGAGTTACAGTTATTAGGTACCACATTGTTACTCACCACAGGTTCTCTGAAAGAGCAGTCAGTACTCTTGATAGCTGAACCATTGTTCCAGACCCTAGAAGAACAACAGTTTTCAATTAACTAATGTTCATGGAGATTTTATTAGGGCCCAGACAGGTTTATCTTCTTAACGTTTCTAAGAGTAGAGTCCCATTTAATGGATGAAGAAAGTAAAGCAGAAGGCATCCACAGGTTGCCTAAGGTCACATTGTTGGTCTGTGCATCCCAACACTAGCACCAACGCAATCCAACTCCAGAGACTATCCTTTTGACTACAAGGAAACGGATCAAGAATGTAGAAGGGTTTCTGGTATACTCTGGCTTAAGATTTCAGAGCTGACTTGAAAGGTACTGGTATGCTGAATTATTCCAACCTTACTTTCAATGGCTGAAAAAGGGAGAAATTACGTACTGCTGATGAACTGATGGGAGGATAAAAGCAACCATGTAGCATACATATACAATAGGATGTTATCCAGTCGTGCCAGTAACGTAATTTAAAACCTGGGATGAGTTCACCCATATATTCAATGTGTTGTGATTATATCATCCCTATTGCCATCTCTTCTGTCCCTCTTGCTTCTGCTGATCTTCTTTCCAACTTTTCTCTTACTTTCAGTTCTTTGTCTTTTTATTTTTATGCAACGAGTTTAATGAGGCTTCCTTTTGGTTTGTTTGTTTTATTTTTAGACAAGGTTTCTTTGTATAGTCTTGGCCATCCTGGAACTTGCTCTGTAGACCAGACCCACATTATCTCACAGCCTGCCTCTGCCTCCTGAGTGCTGGGATTAAAGGCATCCACAATCATGCCCAGCTCTAGGGTTACTTTATAACATGATGTCTAGGGACTATTTATTACTGCAAATTACTGGTGGGTATACCACTGAAGAAAATGATTCCAGATCCCTGGCAACTTGCCTATTACTTCTAAAGGAGGGGTGAGCCTCACAAGTTTCTCCTCATTCATGATGGAATGTTAAATGGCTTTGCCTTGTGTCGGCAGCCACAGCAGCTCTAAGTTTGTGGTTCAGCTGCTATGTTACATCCAGAAGACAATGTTTCCTAGCACTCCTCTCCATCCTCTGGCTTTTCAGATCTTAACACCCCCTTTTCTGCAATGTTCCTTGGACCTTGAAAGTGGTCATATAGATTTTGGCTCAGCACTCAACAGTCATCTAACCTCAGCACCTTGACTAGCTCTGAGTCTCTGAATAGCTGTTGTCCGTTACAAAAGAAGTTTCTCTGAGCAAGGCTGAGAATAGAACTTGCCTATGGATAGAGATATAAATATTTATAAGGCAGGTTTACTATATGCCCATTTATCAAAATAGCAGTAGTAAATCATACCTATGCCCTCATATCCTGCTTAAAGAGTCCTTGACTAGACCAATTACAGGCTTTTGCTTTTCTGGAATTGTGAACTCTAATCAGCAGGGAAGAAGCTTCCAAAAATGTTCCAGCTTAATTTCTGTGTCTTGCAACCAAAGTATGTGGTGTGTCTTCAGCAATAGCATCTCACTACTATCTCTTTTTAGTAGGGAACCAAGAACCTGTACTGTTTTGAGAACCTCTGGGGCCTCCTTAACCAACAACTCATAGGCAGGTATCCCTCATCTGGTACTGTGATTTTCATTTAAAAGCCTGTGACTTCAGGGAGCACCACCCATAAAAAGGTACTTCAAACTTTTTAAAAACTGTATTTTGATATAGATATCCCTTGAAAGATCATGTTTAATAAACTGAATAATTTCATGTGTTTTGAGGTACCTTAAATAGGCAAATTCACAGAGACAGAATGAAAAGAGGGGTCACTAGGACTCTGTAGAGGACAATGGAGAGTTACTGTATAATTAGCTAGACTCTTGGGAAAATGATATGGTGGATAGAAGTACAGTTATAAAATGAGAATGTAGTTAATGTTTTATTCCAACAAAATCAGTAGTTAACTGTGATTCTTTGATTAGAACAGTCACAGAAGCGAGCTGCTGACTGTAGGCTGGATGTAAAAACAGTTGGATTTGAGCTGACAAGGGTGGGTGAGGGTAGGAATCTAGCACATCATCTAGTTAGCATCAGGTCCTAACATTTGTCTCTCCTCAGGAGCATCACCTGTGCCAGTGGCAGACCCAACACATTAAGTACATGGAGGAAGGAAATCAGACTGGGATGGTCCTCTTCCACTTCCGCCCCTTCTCCAAACTCCCCGAGGTGCAGATGCTGATCTTTGTGCTTTTCCTCATGATGTACCTGATCAGCGTCGGAGGAAACATGTCCATCGTCCTCACCATCGGGATCAATCGGTGTCTCCACACCCCTATGTACTTCTTCCTGGCCAACCTGGCCAGCCTGGAGATCTTCTATTCTTCTACCATAGCCCCCCTGACTCTGGCCAGCATCCTGTCCACAGAGAGGACTGTGGTCTCCCTGGCAGGCTGTGGTGCCCAGATGTTCTTCTTCATCTTCCTCGGCAGCTCTGACTGTATTCTGCTGGCTGTCATGGCCTATGACCGGTTTGTGGCCATCTGCCACCCTCTGCGTTACACCCTCATCATGAGCTGGCACTTGTGTGCCCAGCTGGCCCTGGGGTCTCTGTTGTTGGGTTTCATCTTGGCCATGCAGTTGACTGTGCTCATCTTCCAACTGCCTTTCTGTAGCAGTAAGGAAATCGGCTTGTTCTACTGCGATGTCCTCCCTGTCATGAGACTGGCATGTGCAGACACCCATGTCCACGAGGCCACTCTGTTTGTGGTCAGTGT
>JADRCC010567805.1:0-14076 GCA_019843855.1 Hylomyscus alleni
AGATTAAGTTATTTAAGCAAATGTATAAATATATTTAAACAGGGATTGAAAGCTAAATGTGCTAAAGATTTCTGCACCTTTCACCCATAAATCTGTTTCTCATCCTAAAACCACAAGGTTTATCACAGCAAAGGCCTCATATTTCTGTACATTTTTATTAGTGACATTAATTACATGATGTGATTAAATACATTATAAGAGGAACATAAAGAAGGAAGGGTTTATTTTGTTCATAGTTTCAAGAAACAGTGCATCGTGAAAGAAAGTTCGTGATAGGAGATTAAGGATTTCAGTTACAGTGGTCACGTGTATCAGCACTCTAAATGCAGAGAAACATGAACACTCCTTTTCAGATTAAGACCCCAGTATATGACAGGGTTCTGCCTATCTTCAGAGTGAGCCTTCCCTCCTCATTCAATCCTTTCTGAAAATATCCACGTAAGTACACTCAAAGGTATACTTCCATGGTTGCTGAAACATTCAGTCCACTGAATGTTACACTGATCATATTTGGCAATATGTACAAATTACTCTTAGTAACCCTCTTCAGATTATAGGAAGCGTGGTGGTACAATTTTATATACATAGTTAGATACAAATTGTATGCTGCAGTAGTAATAATAAAATATGTTGTTTGCTTATTGATAAATTTTTTGACATAAATATTTAATGGTTTCGGATCTGCTGTTATGAAGGCTTTAATTTCTTACAGTGGTTTTATAGACACACTGTAATTTATTCGCTTTTATATAGTCAGTGAAATCATAAGGAAAATGCAAGTTAAATTTGTCGTGTTTTTAACTCTTTCCACAGAGAGACCTAGAGATGGACAAAAGTAAATATTTGCTATCCTATGTTTAAGAAACAGGAGTTCCCTACAATGTACAATTAACTAAAAGAAAAGTTAAAACATAGATGGGAGGCATATTTGCAAGACTTAAAACAACAAATACATTATAACAAAAATCATCGCAAGGAAAAATCAATCAAAACCATTGAAATATATAGACAGTAACCTTATTAAGGTGCGTGATGAAATTAAGTCACATTCAATACAATTAGTCATCAAGAGAATGAAAATTATTCTAAAATTAATGCTTACATACCATGAGAACAGCTTTCAAAAAGGCAGAGCAAGGAACTTAATGATATTTTATTAATTTTTAAAAAATTATAATTCTTCAATTAATCACTTTAGTAAAGTACACTATAGATATCTCCAAATAAAATATTAATAATTGGACTAAAGAAGAAGGAAGCTACCATGAGAAGAGACGCAACATGAGCATGTGGCCAGGAGAAACAGTAAATAACAAGGGGCATATGGCTGGGATAATAAATGTCGCTTTCCAAAAGAGAGAAACAGAGCATAGAAATGAAGTGTCTGATCCAAGCAAGACTGAAAGCCAGCAGAGAAAGCATTTCGTACCTCTGGGTCCACTAGAGTAGAAGTCAGTCTTATTGCACTTTAGGCTCTCAAACTCTGGATGCTCACGCTGTAAAACTCTCAAACGCTGAAACTATGAGAATTTCGGGTCTGTGCCACCACATTGGACTAGAGCAGTTAATAGTACCAATATAGCCTACTTTTAAAACTGAATAAACAAAATAGAATGAGGAGGAGAAAGGACCACCGACAGCATCAAGCATGAGACTCTTACTGGGAACAGCTGTGCCCCTTGACAGACAGATGAATCCGGGTGGCCTTTGATGTCTCTCGAAGCAGAGTATTGCAATGAAGCCTGACGTCCCCAGAGCTTTTTCATCATCCCTAAATTGGAATCTGCTGCAGAAGCTGTTATCAACAACTGCGAGCACACTTCCTGGAACTACAGTTAGAAACCCAGATAAATACTCTCCTTTCCCAAATACTTGACTCCAGAATGTGCACCCCTGAGTCACAGCTCTTGACTTCAGCGAGGTCTGGCCTTTGAGGTCATACCACCTGACCCTACATCACTTGTGTTCGTGGCAACTGGGCATCTTCTCTGTGTAGTTAAGGCTCCTTCCTCCCACGGGGACTAATGTGAAGATTTCACAATGGACAGAGCTCAATGGTTGGGGCACATGGAGCTCTTAAACACAATGGAGTCAAAGATGCCAGCAACTGTTGCCACTAACTCCTTAGAAACAGTTTTTGAAAAACGTAATCACAGTTGGAATCAGTTTGGTAAGGCAACCCTCTTTGAAGGTACATGTGCTACAAGCACATTTAGCAGCAACAGGAGAAAACCATAGGGAGTTGATAGGCACAACAGAGGAGCCTCGTCTGCTACAGAGCCCTTCTGGAACTTTACCTGGGATAAGATAAGCACATTATTGAATCCTAATGCTGTTCGAAGGCTAATCTGGTCCTAAAGTAGGCTGGTGTCCATTTTTATCTTTATTGTATTATTTGACCCCATTGGCCCTCTGGTCTTATTTCTGGTACTGTGGTCTCTATGGATAAGGAAAGGAACTGCACATCCAATGGCCCTTCAGAGACGTTCAGTGAGAAATGCACATGACGCTCAGCTGCTCTGGTAATGAAACAGATGCACATAAAAAACAACAGTGATGTGTCTACACCGGCGTCTGTAGACAAGGCTCAAGAGTAAAGTTCTTGCTATGCAACCATGAGGCTCTAGCCTCAGTTCCCCAGAATCCATGTAATAGCATGCTGTGACAGGACCATTCTAATAACTCCACAGCTGGTTGGGGGATAAAGACAGGAGGATCCTGAGGGCTAACTAGCCAGTCAGTCTATCCAAAATGGTTAGCAAGTTCAGTATGAGCGATGGTGTCTCAAAAATACAGTGGAATTAGAGAAAGACACCAATGTCTTCCTTGGGTCTCTGGCTAGGGAAGCACACCTGCATGGGCGTGAGCATATTGAGGGCACATGTGACCCCCCCCACACACACACACACATACACACACAACTATGAGAAGAAAGGGCTCATTCATTCACACACATTCACTGCCTCTCCAGGAGGCAGCTGCATCTGTCTGCACTTGGACCTAGATTGATCCTCCTCAAGGTCTGTCTCCTAGGACTTCAGGACTTCACACCAGTAACTAAGCCTCATGCACAGGTTTTGTAATGTTATGGTTCATGATGATAAAGTTTAAGCAATGACCATTGGACAAGTGTGTGAGGGGATGCATGAGAAAGACATTAAACAAGTATGTAAGACTCTACCTTCCTGTTACATGTCCAGCTACAGAAGATAACAAAATATTAATAGCAGGGTAAAAATCTAATGCTGCCTCAGAGTTTGGAATGAGCCACATGAAAATGACAATGGATTAACATTCTGGAGACTGGACAGGCTCATTTTTATTTTTGCATCTATCTTTCTCTATAGAAAGTATACTATATTAATAAAAAGAAAAATCGCAGTGACCAAAAATAAAACTAATAAAAAATAACAACAGTAATAACTGGCACAGCCATTTTGAGAAATAAATGTTAGAATTAAGTATTGAATGTACTCTTTTTGAAGAAAAAATAATCATGAACATTGACATCACTCTACTTTCTCAATCATTATAATTTTTAGTGCCGTGATCTATAATGAATATTGTGAGTTATAACATAGATTTAAGAAATGAGGTAATGGTTATTTCTGTGCTTGCAATGGTTGGTTTATACATTTAGGAACTTCTATTACAAACGAAGCTGTGATATTGGAAAATATGTAGTGATGTCAGTAATGCAATAACAGTGAATTTTAAGGAGAGAGAAAGAGGTTTATGGGAGAATGAGGGAGAAAGGGAAGGGAGAAATATAGTTATATAGTTATAATCTCAAAAATGTATGTAAAATCTTTTGAAGGTAAGCCCCTGTTGCTGAACACACTACACACCCTGCATGTAGGGCAGTGGTCTGTTCAGGCAACGTAGGCTCAGTTGAGTAATAGGTCTGACCTCGTTGCCCATATCTTTGCCTGCAAGGGACGGAAGGTGTTCAACCAGAACTCCTGAGTTTTTGGGCCCTGTTTCAGTTACAACTTCTCACAGCTGCCCCTGCAAGAGATGTGTGCTCTGTTAGGTAGACAATGCCCCAAGCTCCCAACATTCTAGCTGGACCCTGCCTCCAGTCATCTGACCACAACCAGGCATGCCTCGCCGCATAGACAGATAGCTACACCTCACACAATATAAGGGGCAGTTTGCCCCTTCCCCTTTCTCTTGTTCTTTGTCCCTTCTCTTGCCCTCTTCCTCTCATCTCTTGGGTTTTGTTCTCTTGCCCTTTTTCCTCTCTTGCTCTTTGTTCTTCTCTTGCTCTCTTCCTCTCCTCTCTCTCTCTCTTCTCTCTCTCTCTCTCTCTCTCTCTCTCTCTCTCTCTCTCTCCTCTTCTCTCTCTCTCCTTCTCTTCTCCTCTCCTTCTTCTCCCTTCTTTCTCTCTATCTGACCAGCCTATTTTCTCGTTCCTATTATAAAATAATTCATTTATATATTGCTTCCCTTTTAAAGTAATGTGCCATGCAGCCACAGGCCCCAGCAGCAGAGAGAGAGAGCTCCAGACAGCAGCAGAGAGAGCTCCAGGCCTCAGCAGCAGGCAGCCCAGGCATCAGCAGCAGAGAGCCTCAGCTATAGACAGCAGAAGAGAGAGCACAGGCTCACACCTGCACACAAGACTTAGAGGATCTGAGCTGAAACTGCCCTGATGACTCCTCCCAGAGTGCTAACTCTCATAGTTGTAAAGATGCTATTAATGCTGCCTGGTTAGAAAAGAATCAATACCCATACACAGTTGTTCCATCTATGATACACAACAATGACTCACTGCAAGATATTTCAGTGATACAGTAGTGGCATTTATATTTTAAGAGTAATAAACAGTATCAAATTTACACTTAAGATCCACTCATTAGGGTGATATTAATTCGTGGCACTGTAAATCTAGCTAACTCTTTGTAACTAATGTTCTAAGGAACCCAGATGAGAACATACTATTGATAGTTTTCTAAGCCAATGTAATTTCTAAATGAATTATATTTATCCTCATAACCCAGAGATGAGTTTTGTCCTCAGCCATAATCAAAGTAGCTTTCTTTTCTACCACAGAGTGATCACCTTGAAAATACACAAGTGTAAAAATGCAGAGAACTGGCCATTGAATTCTCAGCTCAAACGGAAAGATGTACAACACAGTCTTTGTACCTAAGGCTCAAGGAACATCATTTAAGAAGGGTCAGAAATATTGTAAGCACCAGAGAAGCAGGAGCTCCACTGTAATATTGCATCTTCTATACAGGACAGAGACTACACCCAGGAAATCTCCATATGGTAGCCTAAACAAACTGAAGAATGCTAACACCATTTGGCATGACAACTGTGGATATAGGACATCTCAAAAGGCCCTGTGTATATATCGATAACAACAAACTACTAATGACAGATGAAAAATGGAGAGTCAGTATTCTGCAGGGATTGGGACCTGGATTGGTTATCTAACACCAAGTAGCCAGCCCAAGAACATATAGAGAGAAAGCAACACTAAATGAAACAAGAAGATTGTTATTACATTATTAATATGTATTATAAATGTCACCACGTTGATGTACCTAAATAAAAAATAAACTACCTAATAAAACAGTGTAACTATTAGTGAATAGTTGTAAATGAATTAATTTACATACCATATTTAGTAGTTTGGAAAAACATAGATTATGTTTTCTTAAATTCTTTTGTTTTGGGGTGATATAATTAATTTTAATGTAGGATGTTGATCTCCAAGAAGTTTCTTACCACACTATATGTACATAGGGGTATGTGTATCAACATTTGCCCACATAAATGAGTACATAACAAACCACATACACACTCATCACTCTGCTTTCACACAAAATTAAAGGAAAATTGTGCAGACACGTTTAGCTAAACCTTTTATGTATATGGGCTAGATACACTACTGCTCTACAGTTTAATTTAAAAGATAGTTCCATATGAAAGCAAAAAATGTTTTTCTCATAAACCTATTTATGAATGTTATTTTCATTTGTGTCATTAAGGAGAATTTTTCTGGAAACTGGCATACTTTGAAAGATGTAAAATAGGGTGAGAGTGCTCATTTAAAAATATTTAACAATGTTACATAAAAGATTAACATTGTATTTTTAAGATTCCTTTCCTATTAGAAACTGTGCATAATGAGATACTTTGCAAAGTTGTGAATTTGGGCATTATTAATGCTGAGATTGTGACAACTTTTGAATATGAAGATAAATAACCATAACTGCTGGGACATTAATATGCAGCAAACATTCCAACAATGCTTCTAGCTAAAAAATGATTAATCTTACACATACGGATGATGTTTAAAGCAGAAGCATTATTGAAATTAATCTTGTCCTGTGGGATAGTTCAGTAAATGCTGCTGTTTCAATTTTTCCAACATATTCTGTAGCTTTACTACATATAATTAAAAGTATTTTTGATAAACTAGTCACATTTCTTCACTAAAGATTAAGATATTTTATAAAACTTGGTAGTATAAATATTCATTTGGAAATAAATAATAACATGACAGACTGAACACTATATAACAACAATTTGGTATGCTTTCATTCACAGTGTAGAAATTTTGGTAATGGAAATACACCCTGTGGATGTTAACCTACAATATGAAATACATTCTATTACATGAAACTTTATGAATATAAGCTCATTTTTATTTACTTATAATTGTTATTTTATTATAAAATTACTACTGTGCACATTGAAAAAAATAAATGTATTAAAATGGCAGGAAATGCCTCTTCTCTAATAAACTGACAGTTTCTCATATTGTTTAAGTACTAAAAATTAGTTTTCAATAAATTCTGGTTGAAAACTATACGTATTATTTGCTTTTACAAAACATTGTAAAAGACACAAAGACATGTTTTACATATGCTTATTCATCAGTAAACATGTCCTTATTTCTTTTGCTTTACTTTATAGTATTCCAAAAAAATGAAAACATTAATTTTATTGCCATGGAGTAATTGTATCAAAAATCATGGAATTAGGGGGTACAAGAGGAACAAGTTAATAGGAGCTTATGCTTAGCAACATATTTTTTGAACATATTCAACATGAGATAGTCTCCCTAGAAATAAAGACAAAAATTTAGAGTGAAATATGATTACATTGTATATTTTATAATAGATACTTTAGAAAACATTGTTTTACATATTATGTGTCAAAATATTTAGCAATAATAAGATTGAAAATTGAAAATATATAACGTGTTACATGTAACATATAAACATGTAACACAGATATAAGAGCATAAATATGTGCAGTAGAGAGTGAAGTAAAAATGGTAGGCTTTGTACTTGTATGTAAACAATAGAGTGGATTTCATTCACTCATACTGTGGCATGAGTAAAGTCACATATGGTGTATTTAGTAGAAGAATGATAGACTAGACCGTATTTGAATGTCTGAACAAGAGTGGAGGATGAAGTTGCCTGGGCTGAAAATTAAGAAAGAAAAGAAAGGGGGTGTAGCTGATGGTAAATGATCACATCTCACTGTAAGAACATGGGTAAGTATTAATAAAATGACTATTGTAAGCCTACAGGTGAGTGTTCTGAAGCAAGACCATGAACAATCACAAAGGGCCTGAAATTTACATCTGAAGCAATCAGACTAATCTTTGATGAACTGTTGCTAGGAAGTAACTGCCCAAGGATAGGGAACAGAACTTTTCCTGTTATTTGGGTGTAGATTGGGTTGAGCTGCAGGTCAAGTTTTAAGCTTTTTTTTTTTTTTTCAGTAGGTTTGGCCTCTCGTTGTCCCCCTTTCTCTGGTAACTAAATGGTTCAATCATGGGACTTCACAAAGATTATAGGCTTTGTTATGAGGGAATGGCAGTGACTATTGTATCTTAGTCTATCATAATGTTCGTTTTGTAATGTCAGAGAGGCTGTCTCAGTGTTCAGTGTTAGCTAATCTCATGAAAGGTTAGTAACAGGGCTATGTCTTTATGACTCAGTTAACTCAAGCCTGGATGTATAGGTAACCTAAAAGACTGGACCATCATATTTTACAGGGGTCAGGTTTGTCACTGTCCAGTTTGTGTGGTGTTTCTGTAGCTTGGGTAGGTGCCCCAACAGTGGGAGATGGGAAATCCTGAGGCACTGAGTTTCTTCCTATTCATCAGAGTCGTCTTCAACTGCAAATGGGTTTGTGATTCGAGCTTGTGTGTGGTGGATCCAGGCTGTAATCTTATCCACCTTTTGGACAGTAGCCTTTGTCAGGATGATGACATTGGGACATTTTTAATGAGATTTTAATGGTGATGTCTCTTTATTCAGACCCATTCTTCACTGGCTCCAGAGGGGCGCCTGTTTTAGAAGTTTAGACCAAACATGATTATGAGCCCATTGGGTGTTTATGAGATTGTACAGCTATTGGTGATCCTCGAATTTAACAATGACCTTTGCCTTCATATTAATAAGAACTGGGTTGGTATCTCCAACATGACTTTAAAAGGTGTGAGTCTCATCTGATAAGGGGAGTTTCATATTTGGTAGAGTGTGAAGGGAAGGGGAGTTTCTTAGTCATGACCAGTCTCTTAGGTCAATTGAGTTAAGGCTTCTTTTAGTGTTTTATTTGTAGTTATTTTTTAATCTGTTATGAACTCTGGGGTCTCTAATAAATATAATAAAGTTTTCAGTCAATCCCCAGAATATTGGCTAGTCTCTGACTTACTTGGAACATAAAACCTGGTCCATTGTCTGACTGTATCATCTGAGGAAGCCCATACTTTGGTGGTATGTCCTCTAAGAGTTTCCTTGTCATCATGAATGTGAATGAAGTTTTATGTTTTGTAAGAGACGGCTCAGTCTAACCTGAAAAGGTATCTATAAATATCAGTAAGTATTCGTATCTAAATTTTTTGGTTTTACCTCTGTGAAGTCTGTCTCCCAGTATACTCCAGGCTTTTTGTCTCTGAACCTATTCTTGGTGTTCTTCTCATTAGTCACCACATTAGTTAGCTATAGCAGGCTTTACAGTTCTTGATAATCTCAGCTATCTTTGAGTTGGTATCTCTAATCATGATATCAATCCTGCATTCTCTGGATGCTCAAATGGGAGGAGCGGTGGATCTTCTGAAGTGTGTGTTGTGTCATTTCTTCTGGAATGATGGCTTTGTAATCTGTGTTTTTATTATTATCTTTTGTTATATTGAGATGTGGGCAAATTTCTAGTCTACTTGCTTCCCTGGACATGCCTGTGGGTTCTCAGGGAATTCTTATTAGAGCTGGTAACTAGGCTAAAGCAATGAGACAAGGAGAAAAGTTAGGAAGGGGTGGTCTGTATGATCCACAGGACAAAGGTAGGAACCCCATGAGAGGGGAGATTTGGAGGAAATGGGAGGAAGAAATGGAGGGAAAACCACCATAATCAGCATATATTATGTAAGGAAAAATATGATCAATAAATGGGGAAAAAAGAGGTACTAAAAGTAAAAGAAGGATAGTAGATAATAAATATTCTATTAGCCTAGAAATAAGAAGTACTATATTGATTTACATGAGTAAATACTTAATGCAATGTATTGACAGAGGAAAACACACTAAACTGTAGTGAGCATGTCTCTTTAAGAGAAAAAAAGCTCTTGAAGTACTCAAACGGTTGTTAACTGACAGGTACTTGATATCAGCCAATCAGAAATGTCTTAGCAGCCTGACAGTTGAATATATTACAGCAGCACTATAAATAAGAGCCAGTTCCAAAGCAAAATAAGGCAGCCTTGCCTTGGGATGCTTTGGGTGGGGGGCTTGGCTGGGAGGCTTGGCTAGGCTAGGCTAGGTTAGGCTAAGCAATTTTCAAAAGACATTTTTACCTCAGGACTATAAGACCAGAGCTCTTAGGATTTTTCTCCGTGTAACTAGGCATGGGCTTATTTAGACTTAAAACTTAGAGATAATTACAATTCATTCAGAACAACGGCTGTTTCTCTTCCCCTCTTCAATTGTAACAATTGTCTGTTTCGTCTTCCCTTCCTTTTGTGACTAACTTTGAAAGAAAAATAAAAGGCACTCGCATTCAAAAGCCGGCTGAGAAGGGTTTGATATCTTAGCCCCCATCCCTGCTGGCCCAGGGTACCCCAGGGGGGCGCATAGACTAAACTGTACAAGATTGTGTGATTTTACATTTATATAAAGTCCCTAGAGTCATTCAATATGAATGCCATTATAATTTGTTTTGGAAAAGTAAATTTTTTAAAAAAGTTTTGAGTTTATGAGATAATTGAATAGAAAGTACAAAGAAACCGTTTTTACTACCACCATGCCACTGAGTTTCCATCATAGTTTCCTCATCACTGACATCTTATGTTGCTGTAATCCTTTTCTTGCCATGGATGAACCAGTGTCTGTGGATTGACATTCATGAAGGGCCACAGTTTAGGTAACATTAGAGATCTAGTCTTCATTGTGATATCTATATTCTGATAACTGTTAAGGATGACATCACTACCATGGTATTACACAGAACACTTTCAAAATTCTAATCTCTGTGTTCAACCTATCAATCCCTTGATCCATCAGAATCTTTGCGAAAAAAACCTGGTCTGTTTTGTTGTTTTTGTTGTTTATTTGTTTCTTGTCTTTGTTTTGACCTGTTGTGTAACTCTCCTAGTACAATATACATTTGGAATCATCTATTATAAAGCCAATAATGAATTTATTGTACTTTACATTATGTCTGCCTTATCCCATGTTTTTCTTTGATTTTGTATCTAATTATTTAAGACTGTATAATGTTGTAATGATGTACCACAATTTATTCTACCAATAACTATCCCCTCCCAAAAAATCTGTTTCTTTTAAGTTTAGGAAACTATGATTAAATCTGAGGAATTTGCATATGAACAAAAGTTTTCCTTTCTAAGTGAAGTAAATACAAATGGATATAATTGCTGAATTGTATGATAAAATTATGCATAAATTTATAAAAAACATTACCAAACATTTCTAAATTGACTGATTCATATTACAAAGGACAGATATCCATATTGTTTCACACCTTCACAAACATTAAGTGTTATTATTTTTTCCAGTGTAGTCAATCTGCCAGATATGCAGGAGTGCATCATTACATTTTGAAGATTTCTAATTTCTCAGTGACCTATTTGAGTATATTTTTGCATCCATACTTATAGTGTCTATCTTATTGACAAGGTCTCAGCTAAGACATTTTGCCTGCCTTTAAAAAAATGTGTTGAATTTGAAAATTTTTTACATATTTTCATAAGTAATTTGCACATTTATCTAAAAATATTCTGTCAAGCAGTGGTTTATCGTTTTAATGCCTTTTAAATATCAGAATGTTTAAATTAATAATATTTAGGTTATAAATACTTTTGTATGTGAATGACATTCTTGGGGTTGTTAGAATAAAGAAAAATATAATCACCATATTTGAGGATACTCAGGCATTGTGCTGTGTGTTATTGAAATACATTGCTTTGTACTTTATCTTTTATGGACAAATGACAAACTCTAAGTCAGTAAGAGCTAGATTTTCTGGTTAAGGGCTCAGTTTGGTCTAATCTTTGGACTCCTAGGTGAAGTAGTCTTTTGCAGTGCTAAGACATGTTTTATAAACAATATTCCAGACAGCACATCACTGAAAAGTGTTATAACTTAAAAGATGTTTCAGGATTTCTGTTCACGTTAGAATGTCTAAACTAACATTGTCATCTCTTTATCAGAAATAAAGAGAAACAACAAATGAAAATGAAAAGACTATGCAACATTTCTGCTTAACTGGAATAAATAACTAAATTAATACTTTTGTTAAAAGTAGAAAATGTATACATTTTTAGCAAATATTTATAAGACATTAAGAGAATATAGTAAAAAATAACATTTTATGGACCTCAATATTCTTAGCATAAAATAAGGAAATGTCTTAAATAATTTATTATCATCCTGAAATACTCATCATTATATCATTCCCTTAAGTGTTCTTTCACAGTATTCTAAAAACTGCTAATAATAACTTCCTGTTTTTAAAAATGTCAATGATTTATGTTTCTTTTTTTTTTCTTTTTTGGTTTTTTGAGACAGGGTTTCTCTGTATAGCCCTGGAGGTCCTGGAACTCACTCTGTAGATCAGGCTGGCCTTGAACTCAGAAATCCCCCTGCCTCTGCCTCCCAAGTGCTGGGATTAAAGGCATGCACCACCACTGCCCAGCCATGATTTATGTTTCTGAGATGTCCATTCCATGATTAAAATACTGATATGGTTTATATTTTCTTTTTAATATTTTTAAGCAAGATTCAACAATTAAGTAAAATTCTTTCACAATTAAATAAAACAAATCAAAAGCAAAACAAAAGAAAAGCACAAAAATCTTAAAATTCCTTCAATCATGATAGTAGTATTTGAATGTTAAGTTATTTTTTACTGGGTGTCTCCAAATTTCCATTTTGTAATTTCTTTATAAATAGTTTGTTCATATTTATTCCTTCCCCAAACTCTCTAATATTCCCTCACACCTTATGTTATGTTCTTTCTCTCTCTCTTTAAGCACATTACAAATTAGTACATGAATTAATATGTTACAGACATGAGAATCAAAGCACATAGCAAGGGCTAAAAGTCCTGTGAATTTGGCCAATAAGTATTGCTGTCATTGAGTTTCAAGATAATTTTTTCTGATCTTTACAAAAATACTTGAGGGCAGTGGTGGTGCATGCCTTTAATCCCAGCATTTGGGAGACAGAGGCAGGCAGATTTCTGAGAGACCAGCCTGGTCTACAGAGTGACTTCCAGTACAGCCAAGGCTACACAGAGAAACCCTGTCTCAAAAAGAAACAAAAATACTTGAAAATTGCCCAAATAATAATATATCTTATGCCAAAATAATAATATTTCTTCATTTTCCCAAAAAATGTTGAAAATTTGGATGTTAGAAAAGGATTAAGAATAAAATAAATAATAGAGATTAAACAGAATGACAGAAAAGAATTGTTAAAAGGTAGTTGTTAGAAAGATAAATGCAAAACAAACAATGGGCATATATTACTATAATTTCCAGAATTCCAGGCGAGCCTGCCTTCAGGGAGTGCTTAAACCCAGGGACTCTTGTAAGAGCTGACATTTTCTCTCTGATGACTTTCTAAGATGGGACCAACTGGGAGGCACAGGCCTCAAAAGTCGAAGGGCAGCCTGGTCAGGATCCTTTCTACCTCAGACCACACCTAGGAGGGACAACAGACCCACAGCCCTCTCTGCACCTTTCCCACAAGTGGAGATCCTGTCTCCAGGGTATGCTCTGATCCTGGGACTCAGGACAGACAACTGATCCACAGCCATTTGCTCCGGGGATTTACCAGAGGAGAGCTGATCTCCCAGAAGTTCTGACATCAGCTTACAGACACCAGCTTACAGGAGGAACAAGCTCTAGTTAGAGACAGCAAGAACATCTAACACCAGAGATCAACAGATGGTGAAAGGCAAACACAAGAATCCTACCAACAGAAACCAAGACAACTTGACTTCATCAGAACCTAGTACTCCCACCACAGCAAGTCCTGGATACCCCAAAACATCAAAAAAGCAAGATTTGGATCTAAAATCATATCTCACGATGGTGCTAGAGGAATTTAAGAAGGACATGAATAACTCCCTTAAAGAAATACAGGAGAACACAGGTAAGGAGGTACAAGCCTTTAAAGAGGAAACAAAAAATCCCATAAAGAATTACAGGAGATCACAAGTAAACAAGTAGAAACCCTTAGAGAGGAAACACAAAAATCCCTTAAGGAATTACAGGAAAACACAAACAAACAGGTGAAGGAATTAAGCAAAACCATCCAGGACCTAAAAATGGAAGTAGAAACAATTAAGAAATCACAAAAAGAGACAACGCTGGAGTTAGAAATCTTAGGAAAGAAGTCAAGAAACATATATGCAAGTATCACCAACAGAATACAAGAGATAGAAGAGAGAATCGCGGGGGCAGAAGATATCATAGAAAACATTGATACAACAGTCAAAGAAAATGCAAAATGCAAAAAATTTCTAACCCAAAACATCCAGGAAATCCAGGACACAATGAGAAGACCAAACCTAAGGATAATA
>JADRCC010567806.1:0-10684 GCA_019843855.1 Hylomyscus alleni
AATAAAATATATGCATTTGCATAAAATTATTTGAAGTTGCAAAAAAGAGGTTACATGTGCTTTGTTCTTATAAAGCATAAACTATGCTGTGTCGTATTTGAGCACAAATATTTGAAGTAGTAGATGGCAGTAGGATTGGACCTCTTATGCATGCCATCAAGCCATTTCTCATCTTTATTCTACATTCAGCAGATTTTATTACTTTCAACAGTTTTATAGGTCAATGTGGGAGGATATTATAATGTTAATTTGAAGGTTTTTAAAAAATATTGAGTTTTGGTTTGCATTTCTTCATGAATAAAGATTTTTACTTGGAGAAGTTGGTGTACAGATAATAGAATATGCCTATTTTTACATTTGACCTATGTCACTAGAACAAAAGGTCAAGGGGTTCTAAAATAGGCACCATTAATTTCTACAGATACACTTATTCTTTCCCTTGGTTTACTTTGTTCTCAACAGGCCTTAAAACATACATTGTACAATATCTATTCAGCCTTTAAAATCTTTTTGTTTCTTATATATTCCTTGACACCAGGTTAAATGCAAACTGTCTATTTTCATGTACTTGTCCTTTATCATGCTGTAGGCATTTTAAGGGGAATTTTTTTAAAAAATAAGTAGATGCTGTAAAAGAGAGGAAAATGATGTGTTCATATTTCAAAGATTACCAAGTTGATGATCATAGGAAACATGTAAGGGAGAACTCCAGTAAAGACACAACAGATATGGGAGCTGAGAACCTGGGGAAAGGAACCCGAAGTGGGGAGTAATGAATGGTGCTACTGAATGAAATGTAATCATCTTATACTTCAGCTACATCAAGAGTATGCTTTATACTAATACAGAAAAAGGATCCAACTCATTGCAGGGTGAGCTTAGCTATGTTTGTGCTATTTTTCAAGCACATATTACTTCTCAGCAAACAAAAAATAAATGGGCACCAAATTTGAATGTTATTTAATAACTCTATTAGTTATTGATATAACCTGACCAGTCTCCCCAAATAACCAAGACAGAGTCATATGGATTTATTTAATGAGAACATTTACTGTGGCATTACCCCTAACCTCTCTCCCCACACCAGATTCCCATCCCAGCCCTTCTCCTCATTCCCTTCCACACCGTTCCCTTCCTCCATCCCCCTCTGAGATCTATTTTATTTCCCCTTCTGAGAGAGATCCACAGATCCTTCCTTAGGCCCTTTCTATTACTTAGATTCTTTAGGTCAGTATATTGCAACATTGTTATCCTGAACTTTTTGCTAGTGTCCACTTATACGTAAGAACATATCATCAGTGTATTTTGGATTTTGGGTTACCTCACTGAGGATAATACACCCATTTGTTCACATATGTCATGATGAATATTTTTTTATAATAGCTGAATGATATCTCATAGCATAGGTATACCACATTTTCTTTATGTATTCTTCAGTTTAGGGACATCTAGTTTGTTGACAGCTTCTGGCTATTACAAATAAAGCTGGTACAATCTTAGTCAAACAAGTATTATGTAGATGTGTGGGTTTATTTCTGGGTCTTTAATTCAAATCCATTGATCAGCTAGTCTGTTTTTATGCCAATATAACTCAGTTTTACTAGTATTGCTGTATATTATAGCTTGAAATCAGTTAAGGTGTTAGCTTCCCAAGGTTTTTTCTTGTTGTTCTTATTGTACAGGATTATTTTAGCTATTTTATATCTTTTGTTCTTCAATATGCAGTAGGTAATTGTTCATGCAAGGTTAGAATTGTGATGTTATACAATGGTTCTTGGTCATAGTTTTCAGCCTTCTCTGACTTTCCCAGATCTACCTTTTCTCCACTCCTGACTCAATACAATGTTTTCTTTTATTTGATATTTTCAGCTTATTAAATCCAACTCATTTTGTCTATATATTCATAGTTATTTATGTTTCTGTAGAGGAAATATTTTTAATATAGCTGTTTGGATTTGAGGTTCATATATTTGAATACTTGATCCCTAATTTATGGAATTGTTTCAGGATGATTAGAAAACGTTCACTTGACATGTGTCATTGGAGATGCTCCTAAGAATTCAAAAGACACATTGTGCCTCTCTCCCTTTCTCTCTGACTCCTACTTGTCAATCAAGATGTGAGCCCTCAATTGTTCCTAATACCCTGTCTTTGTTCCATCATCACAAATCTCTGAAAATGTAAGCCCAATTAATTGTTTTCTTTGGTAACTTGACTTGAAAATGTTTTGTTAAAGAATAGTAAGTAACATGGGAGCTAGATATAGTAGCTTATTTCTGTGTTAGGTCCAGCCATGTGGCTATTAATCTTTTTCTTCTCTTTTCTTTTCTTTCATTTTTTCCTTATTTTCTTTCTTTTTTTTCTTTTTCTTTTTTTCTTTTTTAAAAATGAATATGGAAGATTTTGAAACTTGGGAATAGAAAAGTAGTTGAACTTATAAGGAGAACTTAGTGCATCATCTAGAAGGAGCTTGGACCACAGCAAAACTTAGAGTTATGCAATATGTTAGAGCTTAGAGTTAGTTATATAATATGTTAACAATGTTAGCATCTGGGTTAGTGACCATTCTGATGATAATGTGGCAAAGAATATGGCTTCCTTGTACCTTTGTCTTTAAAACTGTCCTAGAGCAAAATTGAAAGGCAATATTTTAATTTATTTGTTTGTAGAGATTCCATAATAGACTAAAATTGTCTCTGTTACATGGTTGGTTATTAGTACTAAGTCTTATGTATTTTTATAGTATATGATGGAGAGGAAATAGAAATACAAAGGGAATAGTTTGAAGAAAAAAGAAGAATATGAAATTTAGTGTGTTCAAGGCTTGTGCTTATAGAGTCCAAGAAAGGAGACCAAGGTGAAGCCCGGTCCTCATTGGGATAGGAGAGGAATAGCCTTTAGTGAAACATCCCAGCCAGTTAATCCTAACTATTGTGAAAGGGAAAAAAAATAAGGAATTTCTCTGCTCATAAAAAGCAACCTGAAATCAAAGATGTTGCAAATGAGGTTTAAGTGGGCGAGGATTCTGTCAAAGTTGCTTGTCAAACTTGGGAATGTCATCAATGTGGTTCTGGTTAAAGAATTGTGGAGGATCCTGAAAAGTGGTAAGATCTGCTGAGGTCGGTTGTGCAATAAGGAAGACTCTTAATAGAGACGCTGAGATGCTTTTGTGTGACAGTGTAAAAATGAAGTCAGGGTTGCACTGCAGACCCCAATATGCTAAAGGTCAACTTCCCATAGGATTTAGTGCAAGGAGAGCTGCATGCCGGTAGTTGAAACAGCTCAAGTCACTTGACATCAAGTATGGTGCTAAAGGATTTAAATATTTCCCTGCTACATCTAGATCTTGCTTTACTCCAGCATTTAGTCACTATAGCTTATTATTACCTTTTGGAATGGTAATATAGATTCTGTGCTACTGCATATTAAAAGTAATCAATTGCCTTTTTTGCAGGGGCGGGGGTTGAGACAGGGTTTCTCTGTGTAGCCCTGGCTGTCCTGGAACTCACTCTGTAGACCAGGCTGGCCTCAAACTCAAAAATCTGCCTGTCTCCGCCTCCCAAGTGCTGGGATTAAAGCATGTGCCACCACTGCCTGGCTCTCAATTGCCTTTTGAATTCATAAGTGATTGGAATTAAGGGACTGCCTTTAGTCTCTGAAGAGACTTGGAGTTTTCACTCTTAAACAGTGTTGAGTCTGTGAAAGACTATGGGTAACTCATCAAGCTTATTTAAATACTTTTCCATTAAGATATGAGCAGAAACTGAAGGAGGCCAGAACTGATTGTGGCAGTTTGAATAAGAATGGACAATATAGCTGATATATTTGAATACTTGGTCCCTTTTTGGCAGAACTTTTGTGAAAAAATTAAAATGTATGGCTTTGTTGAAGGAGATTTGTTATTAGGAGTGGGCTTTGAAGCTTCAGAACTCTGGCACTATTCCCTCTATATATCTTCTGTTTGCCTACTACATGGTAATCAATATGTGAGCTCTCATATAATCCTGCTGTGATGTCTTTGTTCCCTTATCAGGTACTCTAAATCTCTAAAGTCCTAATCCCAATTAAATGCTGTATTTTTTAGTTGCCTTGTTCATAATATTTTGTAAATTGCAATAGAAACATAACTAAGACAATGGGTTTAGCATATTTTTATGACTTTTACTTTTATTTATTTAGTTTTATAATTATAGGATATCTGGAATCTTTTTTCCATTTCCTCTTAATTTTTCACTTATTCTTTGTTTTTTTTAATATTTATTTTTTACACCTAGATTTTATTGCACCTGTCATCCACCCTCCAACTGTTCCACATCCCATATCTCCTCTCCATCCCCCTGTCTCCACGAGGATGTCCCCACTCCACATCCCACCTGACCTCTAAACTCCCTGGGGCCTCCAGTCTCTTGAGGGTTAGGTGCATCATCTCTGATTGAACACGGACCCAGCAGTCCTCTGCTGTATATGTGTTGGGGGCCTCATATCAGCTGGTATATGCTGTCTGCTTGGTGATCCAGGGTTTGAGAGATCTTGGGGGTTCAGATTAATTGAGACTGCTGGTCTTCCTGTAGTTTTATCCTCCTCCTCAGCAAAGGATATAGTCAATAAGACAAATCAGCAACCTACAGATTGGGAAAATATGTTCACTAACCCCAAATCCCATAGAGGGTTAATATCCAAACTATAAAAAGAACTCAAGAAGCTAACCACCAAAAAAACAAACAACCCAATCAAAAAATGGAGAACTAAACCAAGAATTCACAACAGATGACTCTTGAATGGCAAAGAAGCACCCAAAGAAATGTGCAAAGTATTTAGTGATCAGAGAAATGCAAATCAAAATGGCCCTGAGATGTCCACCTTACACCAATCAGAATGGCTAAGATCAAAATGTCGGTGAGAACACATGTTGGAGAGGATGTGGAGAACACTCCTCCATTGCTGGTGGGATTGCAAACTGGTACAACCACTCTGGAAATCAATCTGGAGTTTCCTCAGAAAATCAGAACTAGATATACCTGAAAACCCAGCAATTCTTTAGAGAATATACCCAAAAGATGCCCTACCATGCCATAGGGGCACATGTTCCACTGCATTCATAGTGGTCTTTTTTGTGATAGCCAGAAGCTAGGAAAAAACCCAGATGTCTCACAACAGAACACTGGATACAGAAAACGTGGTTCATTTACACAATGGACTACTACTCACCTATTAAGAACGAGGGCATCCTGAGTTTTGCAGGCAAATGGATGCAATTAGAACACGTCATCTTGAGTGAGATAACACAGACCAGAAAGGATATACATAGCATGTACTCATTAATAGTGGATATTAGCCAAAAAAATTTACAGATTTATTTACCCATGATAAAGTCCACAGAACTCAAAAAGTTCAACAAGCTGAAGGGTCCAATTGAGGACCCGTCAGTCCCACTTGGGAGGGAGAAGAGAGTAATCACCTGTGGGGATTGAGAGAAGACCTGGGAGGGAAACTGGATAGAAGGTTGGTGAGGAGGAGCTGAACCTTGTCTGGTATTGGGTGAGAGAAAAGGACTGAAGCCCTGAGGGCCAGCAGAAAGAAGGGAAACAGGCAACTTTGGGAGGTAGGAGCTTGGGGGAACCCTCCAGAATGCACCAGAGACCTGAAAGGTTAGACAGTTAAAGGGAGTCTTAGATAAAATGCTGGACATAAGGAAAGGAACTCATAGAGCCCACCTCCAGCAAGAAGACAGGGCATCAAGTGAGGGATGGGGTTGCCATCCCACAGTCAACACTATGACCTATAATAGTTTCTATCTGAAACTACATGGGTGGATATGGAGAGGAGCCTGAGGAAAAGAAGTTCCAGCAACAAGACCAAAGTGGGATCCAGCTAAAGGAGAGGTCTCAAGGTCTGACACTATTACTGAGGCTATGGAGTGCTCCCAAAAAGGGACCTAGCATTACTGCTCTCTGAAAGACCCAACAAGCAGCTGAAAGAGTTAGATGCAGATATTTGCACCAAACCAATGGACAGAAGCTGCTGACTCCTGTGGTTGAATTAGAAAAAGGCTGGAAGAAGCTGAGGAGGAGGGATACCCTGTAGGAGGACCAGCAGTCTCACTTTTTCATTTATTCTTACTAAAATATGTATGCATTTTCCTGTGCTTTGTATTCTTGTGAAGTAGTATTATGATACTTTTTAAAATCTTTTTCTCTATACAATATTTCAGATTACAAAACTCTTATTATAGGGTTATGTAACACTATCCCTGAGAAGATAAGAACAATACACTAATCTGAGATAAGTAATCATAGACCAACAAAAGTATGACATGAAAGTACAACTTGATTTGGATTGATTATAGGATTGTGTACGAGGGGTTAATTGCATCCGCAGAAAAGACAGAAGGACAACATGTCACCAAAAATTCACCTCTGCATGGATAAATAGCATGAGAGTGCTTGAAATCTTGAAGACACTGAACAACTTTCTGAAAACTTGACAAATTGGGGAGTCTCTCCTTCAGACAGGTAGTCTGAATCTTTTCCAGATACCTAAGCTGCTCTCTCTTCTAGTCTGCTCAGCCACATTCTTGTTCTTCTGGGATGCTCATCTTATTTGAGAGTATTCTTCATCAACCCTTCTTATTTGCACATGTTTGAGGAGCAGGGGGTGAATAATGAAGCTGAGCCGTGTATGGGACTTCATGGAGCCACTGAGTTTTACATTGTCTAAGTTTAATGAGCTTTCCTGCATGACAGACTATTTAAGAAAACCTCACTTAGAGCATCCTGTATTCGAACATCCTCTCTTTTAAAAAGCGTGATGTTTCACTTCTCCTTTTATATCTTGCATCCTTAGAAGCCTCTTTCCACGAATGCTACAATATCAGAAGAAACTGTTCCACATCATAAAGAGAAGTACTTTTTTCCCTTGATGATTCTTGTACTGTGAATTTGTTTTTATGTCTTGCTTTAACGTATTTCATTAATGCCTTACCTCAATGCTATCAGCTCTTTCTTTTTAAAAAAAATTATATTTTATTTTTACTCCTATTGTTTTAACATCCTACTATGGATGATGAACTCTTAGTTTATGTTCCTGGGAAGAAAATATCTGAGGCTAAAGAGAACCATAAGCTAGGGTTGGATACTCTGATAGTAGGTTTCCTGTAATTGCAATAGTCATAGTAAAAACTTGTTTCAGCATATCCTTGTCTAAACTGTTATATCAGGAGCAAGTTGTTATACTCAAAAGCAGCCTTCCACAAAAATATCTATCTATCTATCTATCTATCTATCTATCTATCTATAAATTTATATATCTATAAATATTTTCCAATTTAGTAAAATTGTACTATGATGACAACTATATTACTTTTGGTTACATGCAATCAAAAGCTCAGTTGATTTGTACTGGAGAATTCTTTACAAGAATACTAAGAAGGCAGAGTCTTACTCATTAGTTGTTTTCTTAACTAACTTAAAGTCACCATGAAGTGAAACAGAGAAAAGTATGGGGTGTTCATAATTATGCACACAAGTGGCTCATTAGGTTTTCTGTCAGCAACAGAGCATTTGTGCCCACATTCTCCTTTATATGCTCGCATGTCACATTCATACTTGTTTGCTTTAATAAAATGGAGGTGATTCTATCACCACAATGAGGTTATGAAACCAAGGACACACACAAGGTTCATGGCTCTGACTGGTGTTTGAATGCAGGCAATTTTCTTTTCAAATTTATGGTCGTGGTAAGTATAATATGCTGCTAATATACTTATAGTATTTTACATTCATAGATACATATAGTATTTTTCAACTCATTGCTGTTGCATATTATGGTTTCTCAAAGAATGTTATACCCAGTATTCTTAATATTTAAAGATCTGTACAAAATTAAGTAGCTGTTATGTAGAAAAACATTTTTATCCTGAAATATCAAATTTTTCCTTTCCATTCTCTGATAGTCCCAGATTGAAGGTTATAGAAGAATATAGAGTCCCAAATCACGGTGAGACTTTCACAAACTAGTTCTTAAAATGACAGACAGAGGTTCCACACAGCCATTCACTCACGAGAGGAAAATGGTGCTGATTGGAGGAGAGGTAGGAAGACTAATGCATTTTGATCCGTAAGGGTTAGAAGACAAATGGATCTTTCAGCTCTGCAAGTGAGCACAACAAGCAATCCAAAAGTATTATTTGTGCAAGGTAGTTTTTAGAATCTGCTCCATTTGTCACTGGGAGTAGTCGTCAAGGCTTAGAAAAATTTGAGCTACAGTTGAGTCCTGAGATCTGTGGCCACATGTTAAGAGGTTTAAAGGTGATTCAGTTCTTCCAAAGTACTCAGGAGAACCGTACCCTCAAAATTATCTGTTCTCCCACTTGCAGGGTGGGTTGAAGGGAGACAGAAATTAACCAGCACTGGAGAAGAAACAAAATTATACAAACTATTTTCTCCAATTCAATAATAAACAATATTGTGGCTAAATATCTCAATCTCAAGAAACTTTAATGTATAATTAGATGTGACTGTGAAAGATAATAAATGTCTTTTATATGAATTTTATCAAATTTTAGGTACAGAATGCCTCAGAACTTAATTTCAAAATAGAAAAAATAAATAAAGGGCACACACATATTTATGATCCACAATTACTTTATAAAAAAATTTCAGTATATAGGAATCATTAAAGTAGAGTTCTTTTTAGACATTGTAGGTTTTCAAAAACTGTAAACATTTAGCACTTGTTGTGTCTCTAAGTTCTCAATCTGCCTATGTATTATTAGATATTGTTCAATGTCAATTTAGTTCTTAGGTTTGGGCAATAACCAAGAGAAAACATCAGATTCATTATGCTTACCTAATATATTAAGTAGAGATATTCTGAAAAGGTGAGATAAAGGGGGATTGTTAGAAGAGATAGTCTCAAAGAATTGTGGAAGAACATTTTGAGTCTGAAGCTTTTCTCAACAGATATTCCTGTTTCTGAATCTTCATTATTCTAGAATCTCAATTCAAGATAGGCTTTATTACAGCTTTATAATCTCATGGAATCCATCCCTCTGATGTGTTACTTGGCCCGATCATATTTCTATAGCCTTGTTGAAAATCTCCGTCCTGCATGCCTTCAAAATCAGAATTTCATCATGCTCTTATTGGTAGTCTGAGATTCCATTTAACCACAGGTGTGAGTTCACAACTGAAAATGTAAAAACAGTTATCTAGAAAGCCACATTTGTGCAGTGTCTGGATGTCTCTCTCTTTATAAAAATTTTTCTTTCAAATACATTTGCACAGGTATACCCCATAGCATCTAATGGTTGTCATCTTTTCCAAATGTACTTTTCATATTGCATTATTGCAAAGTCCAAAATTTTGCCTCAGTTATACTAATCTCTGCCTCTATTCTTTGTTCTAAATGTTCGTGTCATATCCCACTCCTCATCAAATTATTTGTTATCTCACCTATTTTCCTTTACTATTTTTAGGTAAACTTAACTAAGGTCAGAGAAGAGCAGCCATGCCCTAACCTGAATGATATGCAGGTTTGACATTTTGTCTGTCATTAAAATAATAATAATAATCCTTTACATTTAAAGTTCACATTATTTAAACTTTTTGGGTAATGGACATTATATCATCAGATGCCTTGCTAATATAACTGCCAAGTCCATGTTCTGATAGTATAATTATTATCTTCTAAAAAGTGTGACAACAGCATTGCTGCCCACATTTGTCTTGGCATCTTGTCAGCTGAACTTCCGAAATGTATCATTAAGTTCAGTTTATAACATTATAAACCCTCCAACAGTTCTAAATTCTTCCATATTTCTACCTCAAACTAATTTCAAAGTCCTATAAGCAGTATGGCCAGGCTTATCACACAAAAGGCTATACCTCTGGCACCAATTTTCTGCAGAACAGCTGTGATCAAATTCTTGACATACAACTAAAAAGAGGAAGGGTGTAGTTTGGCTCATGGTTTTAGGGTATAATAGCTGATAACAAAATTTTAAATACACAAACATGCTGTGGATGTTTCACATTCAAACCATGACAAGACAATGTTACTCATTTTGAAACATAGTTTCATGAAGGTTCAGTCCATCATAGCATAATGATGTCCCAGAGAAGCTTACAACACCACAAAAGGAAGGTGAAAATGAAATATGAAAGCTTTAAGGCCATTCATTCTGTAGGATTGCTACCTAATAAACTACTACCTGGAATTATGCTGTGTCTCCCAAAGATTCATCACTCTCCTAAACCAGTATCTGAAGACGCACACTTAGTATCTGAACCTGTAAAGAATGATTCAGTACTTGATGGTAAAACTATAAAGACAAAAGAATAAACATTATTAATTTATTTAAGTAAAATTAGTTTAACTGTCCAAAATTATATTATTTAAGTCATTTGTTTTTTATTATTATACATTAATAACATACATGTATAAACAAACATTGATTCAAAATTGTTTTTTTCTTTTTTATTAGATATTTTCTTTATTTACATGTCATATGATTTCTCCTTTCCCAGTTTCCCCTCCAAAAAAAACCAAAAAACAAACCAAAACAAACAAACAAACCAAGAACAAACCTCTGTTGTCTCCTCACTCCCCCTGCTTGTTTTTTCATGACATTAACTGAAAATTCAAATTTTTGGCTGCAGTAAGAATAAGAATATCAGTTTTTAAT
>JADRCC010567808.1:0-10690 GCA_019843855.1 Hylomyscus alleni
TTGCTTCTCTACTTATCAAGTGAGCTTCTTTGATGGTCAGGCACTCAGTGTTCTAGAGTCTCCCAGAGGCTGCTGCCCTCAGAGAGTTGAGATGCTGGCTTATGTAGATCTATAGGACAGTTTTGCATTGTGCAGCATGAGCCAAGGAAATGCCCATACCTGTCACCACATTCTTTTTTCTAGGAATTTATGCTAAGGATGTAATTGACAAAGAAATGTGTAGAAAGATGTTTTGCTTGGCACTGACACAAGAACGAACAGCCAAATGTTGGAGGTCTTCGGGGTACTTTTTGCCCTGGCAACTGTTTAAATCACTCACATGTTCTGAAGTTTTCAACTGTCACCCAGTCACCTCCGAAGCTGTGTCCCATGCTCTGCCTTCTTCCTCCCCCTCCTCCTTTCCTCCCTCCTCCCCCTCCTCCTCTTCTTTCTCCTTTTCCTCCTCTGCCCTTCCTTATCCAAATGCACCGCAAATTCCCACTGCTGTGGTTTGAGTGTCTGTCCCATCCAGCATTCATGTTGGAACTGGGTCCACAACAAGGCAGTACTTAGAGGTATGACCATGGGTATTTTGCCCTTGTAGATGATTTTAGGTGCCTTTTGAATCTGATGCCTTCTGCATCATGAAGGCCTAGCATCCTTTCCCTCAAAGGACATTGCATTCAGGATGCCATCTTGGGAGCAGAGACTGGACCATCGCCAAACAGACAGCTCACTGATGTCTTCATCTTAGTGGAGCTGTAAAAAAACAGTCTGCTCTTTATAATTCACCCAGTCTCCAACACTCTTCTGTAACATTATGTCTCCAGCACTCTTGTATAGTGTTACAGAACAAGATGACTGCCTCTCTAGGCACTCAAGTCCAACCTCCAGGCACCATTGTTATTTCCTTCTCATCCCTCAGTCTCCCATCCACCTTCAAATCTTTCCAAAAACCCATCTGCTTCTCTCTAGCAATGGTGAACCTACCACCTCTGTAGTCTAAATCATCAGCACCACTCTGTAAGTGCCGCTGTGATCCTCCCAAATGGTTTCTTTCAGTGTTGTCTTAGTGATGTTCCAATCTTTTCTCTATTTTGCAGATCCCTTGATTCTGAAAACACAAATCCAATCTCATCACTCCTCCGTGTTCAGGCCTTCAGCAGCTTCTGGATCTCTACCAGATCTGCAGGGATCGATGCTACTGAAAAAGGCTTAGGAGCCTCCCACCCAACCTTCCAGCAGCTCCTCATCATCACCACAGGCTTTTCTGTCTTTAAATGTGCCACACATTTCTCCTTTCCTGTCCTGACCAGCTTGAACACTGAGGATTGAACACTACATTGCTGAGGATGTTAAGAGCTGCTTCTACTCTGTGGATATATTTCACCCAGAAATGAAGAAAGAAATGAAGCCTGGCCCTGTGGTTCGTACTGGCAAATCAAGTGCTTGATGGGAGGCTGAGGCAGGGGAATCTCCAGTTCCTAGGCTACATAACAAGACTTCCTGAAAGTACCAGAGGAAGAGAAGGAATAGGAAAAGGAAGGAAGGAGTGAAAGATGGAAGAAAGGAGGGAGGGCTGGTGGAAGGAAGGAAGAAAGGGAGGGAGGGAAGGAGGGAGGGAGAGAGGGAGGAGGGGGGGGGGGGGGGGGAGGGAGGGAGGAAAGAAGAAATGCTTAGACAGATGGCAATTCTTGAAATTCCCAGACACTGTTTTTACACCACATTATCTGTGGGAAAGTAAGTTCTGACAGATGAGTCTTGAAACATTGCCATTTGGTTGGTGCCAGTTAACAGGGACTAGTCCTTTCCACCACTCCCTGAGGACTTCCTCTCTTCTTCTGTCACCTCCTACGCACTTTCTGTCACCACCTTCACTATTTCCAACAACCTTGGGCAAACACAGCCACTTTACCTCCTGGAGATACAAGAATAAAGAGACCTATGACCAAGGCAAGAAAAGCTGGGCAGACACATCATAACAGAGATGGAAACAACCAGAAGGAATGAAGGCCAAGTCTCCAGACAGTCCTCAGAGAAGATATCTGCAGAGGAAAGTCGTTAAATACCCCTGGAGCAACCAGAGGCCATGGGTACTCATGGGGAACTAGGAATTGTTAAGTTATAGTGGCCAGAACACCTCTGAGGTCAGCACAGAACCAGACCCTGCTCTACTTCAGGAGCGCTCTTTGCACAGTAAGTCACTTGTCACTGTGTTGATCATATGCTAACTTCTCAACAAATGCCATCTACTCATGTTATCAACACTGGGTAGGGGTGGGCACAGAAGGCAGCATAGCTATAAACCTACAAAACCATGGCTTGAGAACAGAAAGGAATCCATAAGAGAAGGCTGAAAGTGGCCTTGGGACCTACAGACTGCATGTCCTTATCCCTTGAACTCAAAGCAGCCACAGTGACTACTGTGCTAGAAATGCAGACTCAGGGTATCCCAGACCCCCTAGTCAGAACCTGCATCACCACCATCTAACGATTCATCTCATAGCAAAAGTCAGAGTGCCACTTTTTGGAGTCCCTGTGATGTGCTCAAAAGAACCAGTTACAACCAGTTGCAGCCAGCTGAAATGTGGCGGTAGGATTGCTGTACTGTATGCAAGGAGACCCACAACTAGGACTAGTCAGTGGTCTATAGAACTCAGGTAAGTACTTTCTTAGGTCAGAAGGCAGGAATTGGAAGGATTCATCAGACAAAGGGCTTAGAACTGAAGATGAGTCAAACTTTCTATATCAAGTGGGCTTATAGGATGTTAGTCATGAGAGCTTAGGATGGACCTGCAGAAAAGGAGACCAAGTGGCCAAAAGGATCAGAGACCAGAGAGACCTGGGGAGTAAGAGGGGTGTCCAGAGCTGTTTCACAATGCTCCCATGCAGACTGTGAGCTTGGCCACCCTGCATTAGCCTACCAAACCACTCTGTGGCTTTTGCAAGTACAGCTGACGGAGGGGACCAATGGAGCAAAGGATGCCCTGGGCTCTCCAGGAAGGTCTGTATCACTTTGCTCATATGCCATCAGGGTATATAACACACCTGTTAGGGAGGTACATTTTCTTCATTTTTATAGAAGGACAAAGCCAGGAGTAAAAAAAAATCAAAGAAAGCCTAATAATTAGTGGAGAGAAATCCTGTGAGACTATGTATTTCAGTTAATGAAAGTAATGGGAACTGAGTATGGTATGGCAGACTCAGAGGTCTAGCCCAGGGGAATTCAGAGAGAGGCTCTCAGCTCTTCTCCCCCGACCCCTGCCTGGGACTTTCTGGTAGAAGGAATGAGTTTGTTCTCTTCCAGCCTATGAATATCTGCACCTTCCTCTACTATTTAACTTGTTTTTTTTCTTTTCTGTTTGTGTTCCTGCTGTGATTAGCTTTTCTTTGCCTTGTTTTGTTCTTTGATACAGGTTCTCACTCTGCCATTCATACTGCCATGCAACTCATAATCCTCCTGCCCAGGTTACCTAACCAGGGAGACTTGAGGCCACAGTCCCTGGGTTACATTTAATTCCAGAATCTTCTTTTTATCATGTGCTTTTCAAAGAAAAGCTTGGTGAGGCACATCTCTGAGCCAAAAGTGAGAGATTATTTTGCATCTCTACTTGCATGTCCTTCCCTGTCCCAATTCATCACTTTCCAATCACTGGGCTCTACATTTGGAAAAGTCTCTTGGATCCTGAAGGAGGCTTCAACTAGTAGAATTAATCATTACATCCCCAAGAAGGATCGTGTGTGTGTGTGTGTGTGTGTGTGTGTGTGTGTGTGTGTGTGTGCGTGCGCACGCACTCATGCATGTGTGTCTGTGTGCATGTAGATGCCAGACTCCAGTATCAGATATCTTACTTTCCATTTTTTGCCTTACACAGAGTCTCTCACTGAACTTAGATATTACTGATTGAGTCACAATGGCTAGCTAGCAAGCCTTAGGAATCCAACTATTCATGCTGTACCTGAGATTATAGATATGAGCTACCACGCTTGGCTTCTTACATTGGTGGAGTGAATCCAAACTCAGGACTCATGCTTACATGGCCAGCACAGAGCTATCTAAGCCATCTATCTCCCAGCCCAAAATACCAGGAGTTTTGGTAGCTGGTTGTTAAAAGCATCCATTACCAAAAAAGGTATAGAAACCTCTGATTAACTAAGGTATATTAGCACTGCAAATTGTCATTCAGGTCTGTGGTCCCTGCCAACCCAAATTCACATCAATGGACATAATGTTAAAAGAGACATGTTTTTAAATGGGACAGCACACACTAAACGCTACTATGTGGCTGCTGTTGTCTCCACTTTACAGATGTGCAAACAGAGTCTAGGGAAATTTTAAACTTTGAATTTTCACAGAAGCCAAGCAACAAAGCAGTGTTTCAAACAAGCAAGAGCCTGACTCCAGTTAGTCCTTCCTTTCTATATAGAAAACAAATACCATGTTATCAGGCCCTAGCAGAAAGGCCTGGAGTGAATAATGCCCCAGAGTCACACATGCAGTCTGGTCCTAGATGTATCTTTTTAATTCCCCATCCTCCTCCATAGATTCACTCCTGATCCAGACTTTCAGGAGAAAAGAGAGCCATGCCCAGCATACCTGTGTCCTTTGCCAACGGCCGCAATCCAGGTGTCTCTGCAAGCTGGTCTAGGCCTTCACTTTAGAGAGACTTCTCAGCAATATACAGGATCAATGGCCCACAATTCTCTCTCCTGAAGGAGCCGCCCCAGCCCTATTGAGTCTGCCTCTGTTTACTGTTTGTCACTAAGCACTCAGTGACAGTCACTAAGCCCAGTGAGTGTGTCAACAAGGCCCCTCCACTTCCCTTCCACTGTCTGCCTTGGGGCCCTGCTGTCTCCTAGAGCTTGTTCTCAAGGCCAGTGGGCCAGAGAGCACTAAGCTCAACCGGATTAGGTGCCACTGAAGGACTGAAGGCCTTGGGAGCAGGCGGCTCAGGAAGGCTTTTCCAGTGATGTCACTTTAGCACCTGGTCTACAACAAAAGAAAGATCCTTGCAGGGGGTGGGGTGTCACAGGGGAAATCTCTAGAGCCACAGCTTGGATTCATCAATCCCCCAGTCTCCCCTGCCCCTTCCACGAACAGTCAGACTTTAGACCTGCACCCAATATAACCCAGAAACATACAAGATCCTACAGGGGGCCCCAGGGACTTAGAGCTACTGGTAGAATGGCAAGAGGAATCCCCTAGCCTCTGGTGCCTGAATTCAGGAAGGACTGAGTTGGGACAAAGAAGAGCAAGAGACAAATTACAGCTCTCTAGAAGTGAAAGAATAGATCTTTTAAGCCCTTTCAGAATGAACAGTGTCAAACCGAGAAGTCCTTTTTTTTTTTTTTTTTTTTTTTTTTTTTGGGAAAAAAAAAAATCAACTTTTTTTTTCCTCTAGCAAAAGAATTTGATACATTTTTGATGCAGCTGATGGGATCAGTGAATGAGTATATACTTGTCTGCAACAGTAAGAAGATAGAGTAAGGTCTCTCCTTTTAAGGAATGCCAAGAGCACACCTCACTTGAAAACCCAACTACTCAGAAGTAACGTCACAGCTAAACTTGCAAAGGCCCATGTAAGCATCTGAAAAAGGATGCACACAGTCTGGCTGTTTTATTTAGTTTTGTAATAACAGGTAAAATTATTGTAACCTATTTTTGTAATACCCTAAAAGCCATTAAGTGCCTGTCAATAGCATGTCTGCAAACAGAGTGTGGTTTCCACACAGAAGAAACCTAAATCCACAGCTGTGCCCAGAACAGACCAGATCTGGGTCTCCAGAGCTTAGCCAGCTGCCAGGAAAAATAGTCTTCAAAGGTGTGGGATAGCTCTATAAGATTCATTTTAATGCAAATAGATAAACACAAAAACCAAGTATATGGAGTTGGAGATGGCTCAGTGGTTAAGAGCACTCACTGGCTGCTCTTCCAGAGGACCTGAAGAGATCAGCTTAGGAACTTTAGAAAACTCCACTGGACCACTCCCCTCCTGGAAGAGAAAGGTTATAAAAAACATAAGCACGCCTCCCCTCTGGAAGGGAGGGGCTAATTACATTCCTCAGACCACATGGAAGAGGAACTGACCACCAGCCACCTTCAGGTAGGGAAGGCCCAGACCTTGGCCACCTACCTCATTCCCAAAGACCAATCAGTTTAAAAGTCACACTGTTCTGCCAATCACATTGTGCCTAATGGTTGTTGCCTTGAGAACTGTATAAAGGTCGTTCTCTCTCTCCATGTACAGGGCGACCCCAACATGTTGGAACAATAAATTCCTCTTGCTTTGTGCATCGATTCCTGGCTCTACATCGTTCACTCAGGGAGTCCCAGGCAAGCTAAGACTCACCAGAGTCTTACAGAACCATGTTGCATTTCTAGCATCCACATGGCAGATCACAACCATATGCAACTCTAGCTCCAGGAGATATAACGCCTTCTTCTGGCCTTTGAGGGCACCCTGTATACATGCAGACATACATGCAGACAAAACACCCATACACATAAACTTTTTAAAATGGGAAAAAGGTAAAAATAAGCACGTGTATGCATATTCATTATTTAAATAAGTCATGAACATATAAAATTGGTTGCTTTGGGGAGACAGAAATATTACCTTGTGCTTTTGTATTATATTGTTTTAAAACAAACGAACAAAAACCTCCCACAATCTTGTACAAAATTTTATCTTCTTACACCTAAAGTTACTTTTACTAGCACTCCTGATTAACTAGAAAAGGCATTTTATGATATGTGTGAGCATCTGTGCTATTTCTCCTGAATTACTCTATACAATCAGATTTAACCTGGGACTTGATAACAATCAGATTCGAGGGTTCTGCCTTGGATCTTTTTAGCCTTTGTCTCTGCGGCTGAGCTAGGAGCAGGTGTGTTTCCAGCAGGTCCCCATATAATTTGCACTTAGTGATCTACTCATGCTAGCTCTGCACAATTGAAGACAGTTCCATAGGGAGAAAGTAAATTTCTCTGGTCATGTGGCTGTTTGTCAGAACAACAGCTCAGATGGAGCCATGCAGGTGGTGCTGGTCCACCCAAAGCCACTGTTACTCCATCTTTTCTCTTAAAAATGCTTGCACTTAAAGTGACTCTCCACAGATAGTTCTATGGGTTGAATTAAAACAAGTGGAAAAGATCTTACTTCAATATTGAAATGTTCAAATTTACATGATTTTAAATTTTTCAACTGGCTTTACTCTCAAGACCTCTTTATTCATGATTATGTAGGGTCCTTGGAGGTATGACATCAAATAAAGACAGACTCAACACTGAAACCAACTGCCAGATAACAAGGGTCTCTGGACAAGGCATATGCAGATAGATCAGAATTGTACTCCATAAATATATGGAATTATTCCATATGGTTATAAAGGCTTACCTTCCATAATCTATCTGCAAGCTGAAACTCCACTCTAGGAGATGAAACAGTTCCAGTCAGAGTTCAAAGCTTGAGAGAATCAGGAAAGCCAAAGAGTTAAGAACCAGCCCAGGGGCAAAAAGACTTAATGCTTCAGCTCAACAGTCGACCTGAAATAAAAAGCAGTTTCTCTTTATCTGTTGGGATGACCCAAACTTCCATTGCTAAAAGATCTGTGCCACTAGCAGTCTTGTCTGATTTGGGTTGTTCTAATTTCCCACAGACTCAAACCACAAGACATGGTAGATGATTTCCAGTGAGTAGAGGGCATGTGTAAGCTAGACACAAATGCCTCACTGGTACACACTGAGGCTTATAACCTCAATCCAGGTCCAAGGAAGATTGTCTTCTTTAGCCACAATGTCAGGATCCAAGGGCATAATGTACATAGTTTGGTACTGTTTGGTATACCAACATGAGTGCTAATCACTACAGGGCAAAATCCTTACTCTTGGTGTGCAGACAGTGTGTACTGCTATAGTTTCCAGGTTTGATGCTAATTTCTCTATCTGATCTATGTGTTAAGGATTTTGACAATCTCAAAGAGGGTGGCTGGAAAGCTGGAAAGCTGGAAGAGCTGACTAACTGTTAAAGAATATTTCAGCCCATTAGAGAGACACCGGAAGTCACTGTCTGGAATGCTCATCAAAAGTGTCAAATGCTACTTTGTCAAGATGCCTTTCTCACTTTCAGTCTCAGTAAGAAAACTGGAAGAAGACAAGACTACCCCAGAGACTGAGTACTTAGCATGTGGGTTAGTTGCTTTTCTCAATGCAAAACATATGACAGAAGCATCTTTTGGGGATATTTTTTTCCTCTTATCTCACAGTTTAGGGGCATTTCAGAGTGACTCTGTGGTGTCATGAACATGTGGCTGCTCAGGTGGCATCCAGCTTAGGAAGTAAACAATGGCAAAGGAAGCAGGGCCAAGCTTAAAGGCCTGTCCCCAGGGACCCACCTCCACCAGTCAGACTCCACCTCCTGAAGGTTCCATAGCATCCCAAAATAGTACCACCAGCTGGTCACCAGATGTTCAAACATAGCCTGCTGGGAACATTTTACATCCTCGCTATAACAGCACGTGTCCTCTACCTGTGGCAGAATAGTAAAAGCATTTGGAGATTTCTGAGTTGTTCTAGGATAAGAAGGAGAAAACAACCAGTCTGCTGAAGACCTACGGAAACATTTGGAATTACAGAGTATCATTCATATAGGCAACTATTCATTTGGAAGTCTTCAACGTTTGGGCCATGGGAGATTGCTCAGTTAGTAAGTTGCTTGCCAAGAAAGCACGAGGATGGGGATTTGGAATCTTGGCAGCTATGTGGGGGTTAAAAAAGCTGGACATGTCAGCACATGCATCAAATCTCAGCCCTGGGGAGATGGAGATGGAGGATCCCAGGAGCTCTTTGGTTAGCCAGCCTGGCTACTCTGTGAATTTCAGATTCATTGAAAGACTCTGTCTCAAAAAGTAAGGTGGAGATTAGTTGAAGAAAACATCCATTGTTGACCTCTGTTCTCCATACAAAAACACACAAGCACACACATAGACACAACATATTTGCATGCAAATGTATATGCAGAACCAGCAACTTCTCTCTCCTGTAGGCACTTGAGCCTCTAATAGTTCCCACCAGCCATTGGGGAAGAATCCAGAAAAGCCAGAAAACACTCCTCTCCTACATGGTGTTATATTCAGGGGGTTTTGAAAGAACAGTGATGTGAGGACAGTCAATGATGGCTAATCTTGATCATCAACTTGATGGGACTGAGACTCAACTAGAATCAACCACTTAGCCCCGAGTATGTCTAAAGATGGTCCCATAAAACTGCCACTAAGAGAGGAAGTCCCAAACTGAATGGGTGGCATCATCCTACAGACCAAGGCTCTAAGTGAAAATGAGAGAAGGGAAAGAAGAGAAAGACCACAAGCACAGTCATCTTTTCTTTCTTTCTGTTTCCTAGCCACCATGAGGTGGCCACCATCTACCCTCACCTCCTTCCTGTTCAGCCTCCCTCACAGGGCCCATGTCAGTAACTAAAACCCTCAAAACCAGTGAGATTCTCCCTCCTTTGCTTTCCTCAGATTTTGTCATGAGTTAGAAGGTCTGATTAACCCAATTGTCAGTTATCTCTATTTCCCAAGGTTAATTTGGCTTTTCTCCCAATTATATATGTACAGACATAAATATACATATATATGCACATTGTCGTGTATGTGCTTCTTATATGTTATGTTAGGTGCCCTCTTGGCATCCAGGTACTGAGAAAGGCAGCTGAGGTAGCTTTGATGGGGGAACCATAAACTGATGACTGTGCTAGTTAACTCTCTCTTGCTATTCTGGGGCCAAAAGCTGATGGCTTCTGGCAATTATCTCCTGCTGGTAGTAGAAGGGGATTAAGAAAAAAACTTTTAAGTTATTTGGGCTCTTTACTCTTTGGCTCAAGGGCCTCTTGCTGCACAGGAGAGATCATTAACTCTTCATGAGCCACAGAGAAGAGTAAATTAGAGAAAAGAAGAGAAAAGAAAAGGAAAGAAAAGAGGGGAGAGGAAAGGAGAAGAGAAGGAGGAAGGAAGAAAGAAAAAGAAAAAAGAAAGTCAGACACACACACATACACTGAATGAAGCAGAAAAGGATTACATTGTCACTTTATTGTTGTTCTTGGTTTTTATATCTTCTCAGGGTAATTGGTCACATGGTTTTCTAAGCATTTTTACATTCCATAAGTTCATAGTAAGTTTAAGCTAGTAGTTCATGTCATAGGTTGATAAGGTTTAAGGAGTTACAGTAGAATTATTTATTTGTCTTTCGATTAAAGCTAGTACCTAACTAAACATTCATTATCTATTTTATGGCTGCACAAGTTCATTATAAGTTTAAAGCAATAGGATTTATGTCACGGGTTAGCACAGTTTTGTCAACAGAGAAATTAACTGCCTTGTGTCTTATTATTTTGAAGTCTTTTATAGATAACCTAGTTAGTCTTTTATTTACTGTCCTTGCACCTACAATAAATTGCCCATTCCAAGTTTATCACCATTAGTTACCAGGTGTGGCCTCATTCCTTAGAAGGGATGGTTTCCTTGATTATAAATTTATTTCAAACCTATTTTCTTTTCCTAATGCAATTAGCCATGACACGTGAAGATCTACAAAGCTCTGTTTGCAGCTTTTATTCTATAGGGTGTTTGAAATTACTTGTATCAATTTAGGAGTTCTATACAAATCATATCAGGAATCATGAAATCATCAATTCATCTAAACAGCATTACT
>JADRCC010567809.1:0-12064 GCA_019843855.1 Hylomyscus alleni
TAGCACCATGCCTATCTGCACGCCACCATGCTCTCCACCCTGATGGCAATGGATTAAAGCTCTGAAACTGTAAGCAAGTCCCAATTAAGTGCTTTCTTTTGTAAGACTTGTCTTGGTCACGGTGTCTCTTCACAGCAATAGAACACTGTCCAGGAAGTTGGTAACAAGGAGTTGGATATTTCTATGATAGGCTTGATCATGCTGCTTATTGGTGGAATATGGACTTTGAAACTTTGAGTTAGGAAAGAAGTTGAAAACTTTAAGCAAAACTTAATGGACAGTACTAGTGGGAATGTGGAAGAGAGTGGTTCTGAGAACAATGTAGAGTATGATGGCCCAGTTTACTTCAAGAGGTTTCAGAGGATAAAAATAGTAGTAAGTGGCCTAAAAATTGTTCTTGTAATATTTTGGCAAGGAATGTGACTGCTCTCTGCTTTTGTAAAAATCAATCAAACAAACAAAAACAAATAAAAAACAAACAAAAAATTGCCTTAGGTTAAATTGAAGAGTTTTGGACTAATAGCATTGGCAGAGGGGATTTCAAGAAAGGCTAGTACTCTAACTGTGTTGTGTGGTTATTAGTTGTTACTCTTAAGCACGTCTGTAATGAAGAGGAGCAAGTTATGCATGGAGAAATAGAAAATATATAGTGTGAGGAGAAAAGGAGCACCAAGAAGGGTAACGGAGCTATGTCTCTTGCTCAATGAGATAAAGAGTTTAAAGAAATGCCTAATGCTAGGTAGTGTAAAGGGAGTGGTGAGACTGTATCTAACCAAGCTTCCAATTTGTGAAAAAGAATTAAAGAAAATATTAAGCAGTAAAGGAGATGATGAAAAGCAGAAAGCTGATGAAAATGTTTTTGAACAAGGGGGCCGAGTTCTAGTCCTAGCAAGCAGCAGAATGTGGCAGGCAGCTTCAGTCACATGCTTCTGATTTTAGAGTCAAGAAAGGCGATGTAGAATCTTCCCCTGAAGCTAAAGAAAGCTGCTGAGGTCAAGAGTGAGGTCAGGGGTGTCCCTGCATTGAGGCCAAAGAGGCATTGCATGAATCTGTGAAGGTGAAGCCTGGATTGTGTTGAAAATCCCAAGATGTTGGAGATGCCAGAATTGTAGAATACCTGACAAGGAGAGCTGAGGACTGGTTGTGGAACCAGCCCAAGAGAGAGGTGTGTTTCAGTCAACAAAGCTGAAAGGAATTGGAGATCTAAAGAGCAGTTTAACTTCAAACATGGAGATGCATAATATAGAATTTTCCTTGATGGTTTTTGGTCTTACTTTGGTCCAATGTTTCTTCACTATTTTTCTTTTTGTCCCCTTTGGAATGGTTGTGTGTGTGAGTGTGTGTGTATGTGTGTGTGTGTATATAATGCTATCTATATAAGTTCATAGATCTGTATATCATGTTCATAGATTTGAATGCACTTGGTCACCAGATGGTGGAACTCTTTGAAAGGGATCTGTGACTGCATGGGCATCTGGCAGTCCTTGCTTGGATGACTCATATTGCTGTAGCACTCAACCACATATTCTTCCAGGGGGACGTCTCTATACATCTTGATGGGAAGCTCATCAAGACATAGGATTTTCTCTTTCTTTTCTCTTCTAATTATTTTATTTTTATATGTATGGGTGTTTTTCTTGCATGTATATCTGCACATCGTGTGTGTGTGCACTTGGAGCCATCAGAGGGCCAGAAGAAGGTAGCAAATTCTCCAGAAACTGGCCGTATAGGTGATTGTGAGCCACCATGTAGGTTCAGGTCTTCTGGAAGAACAGCCAGTAGCCTTAACCACTGAGACATCTCTCTAACCCCAAGACATTGGATTTTCTAAGGCAAGAAGCAAATAGTCTATCCTTCAGTTCAGTTGAGTTCAGGAAGTAAACCTCTCAGTAGCTTCAGGAAGTTACTGAAACAGACCAGCACGCTAGGTCTCTTTCTCCTCAAGATAATATAACCAGTAAGGAGTGCTGAGAACCACTCTCAAGCAAGCTTAGCTGCCTGAAAGAGGAAGAGACCAGCCAAACATCCTAGAGGAGTCTCAGAAATGTGCTGCCTTAAAAATCCTCTCCAAGTTGTATGGCGAGCACCAGGTGTCCAGTGTTCATGAGCTGTCTGTCACCCATCCTTTCTGTGAACTCTGCCATGGCACCTGGGAACTGGACTTGTCACTCTGAGGTGAGAACTGACACTTTTGATATTTGTGGGGATTGCCAGAGATTCTTCCTGCAGATTCCATATCCCCTGCCAGGTCTAACCACACCCAGAGCTCCAGTCCTCTACAACAACAAGAGGCTACCCACAGCCTCTGATTGGTCCTCACCAAAGTGAGAAATATTAAGGCAATCCATGGGTGTCTGGTTATAGCTGATGTCAGAGAGATGACAAATACATTGTCCAGTCCAAACATAACAATGCGGACTTGAACTGAACTGCTTCTGAATACATATCTCAAAGAAGGGCTCTGTGATGAGGGTTAAGGCTGAATAGGACTGGGGCCTGGCTTCCCAAGAAATTTACGCGCCAATTTGTTTACCAGCTCTCCATACGAAGGATCCTGGTGCTCACCTCCACTTGCCACAAGCATCTTTCTTGATATTTCTGGTAGGTCCCAACCGGAACACTCCCTTTATGCACATCTAGCAGGTTCTCACGGCTATTAAGTCTTCTACCACCCGCCACAGCCCAAAACTATGCTCCATCTGGAATTTAAGTCAAGTCTGATCATTCAGTGTCCCAGGAACTCCAGGCTCTTGTAGGTCTCCAGCATCACACCCCTGCACAGACCTCTCTCAGCAGTGGCCGACTTCTGCCCTTCCTGCCAGCCTACGTCCACATCTACAATTTAATGACACCAACCCCATTTCCAGATTTTGGACACCACACACCTTCCCCAGGATCTCCTCATGTCACAAGGAGACAGAGGCTGCAGCAGTCCTGGTAGGGACAGAACATGGCAATGGTCTGAAGGTGTCAGGCAAAGTCTACTGGAGTTCTTACTTTGTAGACGATTTATAATTTGTGTCTGTGAGTGTTTTACTTTTAAGTATTACAAAAAATATTTATAAACTATCCTTTTTTAAGTAGTACTTGAATGTGTCTGAAAGGTCATTTCCAGAGTTGATTTTCCTTAAAATATTTTCTTATTAAACATCACATTGGATTATACCTAAGAGAATAAGAAGATTTGAGTTGTTTGTTTGTTTGTTTGTTTGTTTTTGTTTTTGTTTTTGTTTTTTCGAGACAGGGTTTTTCTCTGTGTAGCCTTGGCTGTCCTGGAACTCACTCTGTAGACCAGGCTGGCCTCAAACTCAGAAATCCGCCTGTCTCTGCCTCCCAAGTGCTGGGATTAAAGGCGTGCGCCACCACCGCCCGGCTGGTTTTTTTTTTTTTTTAAATATAGTTTTAATCAGTAAGATAGTTTACAGCTTTGTAACTGTTCAGACAATGATCACAGTAACAAAGTACACACGTCTGAAGAAACACAGATGCTATTTAAGCTGAGGTTGCCTCTGCTTCACGCTTCTTCCTTCTCCAGCTACATTTAACAAATCCGTACAAAGACTTCCTTAGATCTAAGCTTCAAACTGCCTTGAACTCATTCCACTTTTAATCAGTTATTCAATACATTAAAAAAATAATAATAATGCCAGGACAAAATCAGATTGTGGCTAAGCAAAATGGGCAAGATTGCCCGGTGCAGATTTTCCCATAACGAAGTACTCTATACACTGATAGTAATGCTGATTACAAGACTATAGAAATAGCCATTAAAAATAACGGTTTTCACTTTAAGTACATTATAACTTAATTAGATTAAAGGAATAGATATTGAGCCCAATTAAAAGAAACCGCAGCAATCTCAAAATCTGCTCTCATCTGGTTGACACAGCTCTTACCAGGTCACTTCACAGATACTGCACGTTAGCACTTACAACAATCTCGGCCGACGTAAGAAGAATGAAATGTGATTCCTTTGTTCTTATGAGAGACAGCTATTAATCAAGCTACCATTGTGCGTACACTATCATATCTAACAGCCTGAAAATATTTTAAAGTTAAATCTCAGGTAAGAGTGACCAGGAGGACTAAGGCACCCGTGGGATTAGTAACATTTCAGGGAAAGCCAGTGTCTGTCAGTGTGGCATTTGAGTTGCAGAGAACATAAGTTCCTATTAGTTCTTTTAAGACAATGGAGGAGATAGAGAAGCTAGAGAAAAAGAGACAATTAGCCTGCCCCAGATTAAACGAAATGAACAGAAGTTCTAAGTTTTCTCCAACAAGATACCGCCAATACGGTAATTATGAGTAAATTTGCTTCTCGTTTGTATTTGCTATACTTTCCACCTCAGATGCACACTTTTGTAAGGACAGTAAGGTGACCTCTACACTCAAAGCACCCTCTTCACACCGATGAGCTGTCTCACCTGAAAACAAGGGACCAGGGGTCTTTTATCCTAATATAATTTTGGTTTCATTTTGTTTGCTTTTTCTCTCCAGAAATAAATGACAAGACAGTTACGTCAGAAGGTGGGGAATAAACCAGGAAAGTAAAGCCACCCTTTACCTGGTTACTCCTTCATATCCCTACCCAAATAGTGTTCCCAAGAAGCCATGTCTACTTTCATGAATGTGGGTGTTTGGCTTACATGGAGAAAAAATTAATAGCCTTCTTTGGTAGATCTCTAATATACCATAACCTGCCACAGAGCAAGAGAAGTACAATTACTCTGACACAGGGTGTTTTTAGAAAAAATATAATATAAAAAGTATATTTCATATAGTATAAAATATATCACACACTATAACAGAAACCAGTCAACTGATTAGACTGCGCCTTAAGAGAAAGATCTCCTTAGTTTAAAGGAGATTAAACTAAGTCTCAATAATGAATGAAACTATAAATATTAAAGCCAAAGGATTAAAATTCTAAAAAGAATTAATACGAATTAAAATTATACATATTTCTTAGTAAATATCCGCCTATTTGGGGGTGAAAACATACTTTCAGAAAGTGTAACTGTTGCCATTCAGATATAAGAATACTTAAATAAGTATCAATGCACAGAAGAGCACCCTAAAGCAAGAATTCCAGAGCGTGTCACCTAACCATATTTTGATCAAAGTACATTGTTCTATAATGAAGAATGAAGAAATATGTCAAGTCTGGTACATCAGAGTTTTAATATTCTTTTTATCCAAAGAAAATGATTAATTGTTTAAATAATGATAGTTTATCACAGATTCAGTAAAGTTGGTAATGAAAAAAACAGCCATATTTTATACACAGGATAAAGCTAGTTATATAAAGTTGTAGAACAAAAAATGATTATTGAGTAAAGGTTTTATTGTTGTTTTTTAGAAACAGGCTCTCACTATGTAGCCCTGGCTGCCCTGGAACTCACTCTGTAGGCCAGGCTGGCCTTGAACTCACAGAGATCCACCTGCCTCTGCCTCTGCCTGCAGAGAGCTTTGATTAAAGATGTGCACCAACTACTACACCCGGCAAGTAAAGCCTGAACAACTTTTCATAGCTTTAGTTCAAGAAATATTTTACTTGAACAAATCAATTATAATAAACTAGGCCTGTACTTTCATTTAACTCAATGTAGGAGAAGATAACTACTTAACTGTCTGAGCTTCCACAACAAAAACTTTGCCCATGGATCCTACTGAGACGGAGCTCTTCTCCCCCGGGGATTCTCAGATGTTCTTTCAAAGTAGTTTTAGGTTTAAAACATTACATGCACACACTCACGCGTGCATGGGGGAGGAAAGGAGAGAGGGGGGAGAGTTATATAGGTTCTTTAAACACCAATGTATATGCTAAATAAAGATTTCAAAGCCCTTCCTACAATGGGGGAGTTACGCTTAACCATTACCACAGCAAGTCCCCACCATCAATCCCTGCAAATCCTTACATTCAGAGTTTTCTACATCCATAAAGTGCTAGAGTAAAGAACATACAGTAAAAATAGACAGTGTGATCTAAAGACAAAGAAGTAAGAACCAAGTGTTTCTGACTTCCACGCTTTTTTTTTCTGCCATTCGAACTTAATTATTCCAATCCCTTATCAGATATGAGTATGAAACAAAGTTCTGCCGGCAGATGGCGCTCTCCGATAAGCTCCACCATTTGCTCCTGTGACCCTACAGAGATTATACCAAGCCCTAGGAAAAATCCCTTAGAATATATCCCTAGATTTCCACATAGGAAGCAATTACAGTAAACAAAAACAAACAAACAAACAAAAAACAAAAAAATTATCTATGAAGATCCTTTTGTGTTTGTTTTAATTTTAGTTTATACAGAAAACACTACAAGGGGAAACTTTGTAATTCTCATGCTAAATTGTATAGCTTTCTAATCTGTAAATATAATCTCCATAAGTGTAGCATACTGATTTTCTAACACTTCTACTATATCTATAATTTATACCAAGAAACCAACCCTTCTAATAAGTCTAAGGCCATGAATCTTGCATATACAAAGGTTGTTTTATTGTTCTGCAGTGTTTGACAATGTAGTCTAAGCTCTTTTCAAATGTACATCGTCTTCAGTCTTCAGAGGGCTCGGCTTACAGGTACATGTCATCGTGCTTGGCTTTAAAAGTACACAAAGTGTTCTTTGTCTTCTACTAGATTTAGTGTATCTGGTTTTATGTTGAGGTCTTTGATCCACTAGGACTTGAGTTTTGTGCAGGGTCATATATATGGATCTATTTGTATCTTTCTGTATGCAAACATCCAGCTAGACCAGCAACATTTGTTGGAGATGTTTTCTTTTTATTCATTGTGTGGTTTTGGCTTTTTTGTCAAAAATCAAGTGTCTGTAGGTGTGTGGGTTTATTTCTGGGTCTTCTATTCGATTTTATCCATCAACCTGTTTCTAGACAAAAACTATGGAGTTTTTATTATTATTGCTCTATAGTACAGCTTGAGATCAAGGATGGTGATACCTCCATAAGTCCTTTTATTGTACAAGATTGTTTTACCTATCTTGTTTTTTGTTTGTTTATTTTTTCATATGAAGTTGAGAATTGTTCTTTCAAGTTCTGTAAAGAATTAAGTTGGAATTTTGATGGGAATTGCATCGAATTTGTATATTCCTTTTGGTAAGATGGCCATTTTCACTATGTTAACCCTACCAATTCATGAGCTTGGGAGATCTTTCCATTTTCTGATATCTTCTTCAATTTCTTTTTCAGAGATTTGAAGTTCTTGTTATATAGATCTTTCACTTGCTTGGTTAGAGACACACCAAGATATTTTACATTATTTGTGGCAATTGTAAAGGATGTTGTTTCCCTGACTTCTTTCTCAGTCTGTTTTTGTCCTGTCTACAAGAAATTCAGGGACCAAGATGGGGCAGAGACTGAAGGAATAGCCAACCAATAACTGTCCCAACTTGAGGCCCATCCCATGGGCAAGCACCAATCCCTGGCACTATTAATGCTTACAGACAGGAGCCTAGTATAACTGTCCTCTGAGAGGCTCCACACAGCAGCTGACTGAAACAGAGGCAGAGACCCACAGTCAAACATTGAATGGAGCTCAGGAGTCTTATAGAAGACTAGAAAATTGAGAGACTAGAAAAGGATAGGAATTTCACAGAAAGACCAACAGACTAACATGGTCCCTTGAGGGCTCTCAGAGACTGAAACACCAACCAGAAAGCATACACAGAATGGACCCAGAACACCCTAATCCCCCTGCACATATGTAACAGATACGCACTCAGCCTTCATGCAGGTCACCTAACAACTGGAGCCAGGGCTGTCTTTAAATCTGTTACCTTCCTATGGATCCTGTTCCCCTAACTATGCTGCCTTGTTTGGTCTCAGAAGGAGAGGATATGCCTAGCCGTGCAGAGACTTGATCTGCCAGGTTGAGGGGGACATGGGGGGCTCCACCCTCTAAGAGGAGAAGAGGAGGAGGAGTTGGGGGAGGGACTGTGTGAGGTAGAGACCAGGAGGAGGGGAGGGCAGTGATCAGGATGCAAAGTGAATAAATAAATTAATGGGGAAAAATCAATAAAGTTTCTGGAAGATTTGTATAATCTGAAAAAAAAGTACACAAAGTGTACATGCACTTTATATAAAACAGTGTTACACACATATGCAGGCACACTCCTCCTACTATACAGTGTGTCAGATGCATTGGAAGCTGAGTCGCTATGATAAAATAGGTATTTACGCCACTATAAAATATTAAAAGACCCAAAAGGTATTATGATCAGAGTCAGAAATTGGTGGTATCGGATTACTCTTTTTTTTTTTTTCTTCTGAGATTGTCTATGTGTCTATAACTGAAAAATGAGGGAAAAGCTAAAGTGACCGGGTCTCGGTGGAGTAGAAACAAAGGCAGACCACAGGCATAAGACAAAGTGTCCCAAGAATAGAAGTGTCCTGTGGCAGAGGAAGCGGGTTTAGAGATTGAGGAAAAGGAAGGCATTAGGACCCAGCAGAGCTTCCCTCTCCAGTCTCCCTCCCAGGTAGCATAGTAAGGGAATCTCCTACAGAAAAACTGTCCAAGCACCCCATGACCACCCTGAGGTGGCTCCCCTTTCCCAGACAAATATTGGCTTTTTTCAAAACCACAAGGACACCGTCTTAGGTCCCTCTCTGCCTGGTGGAATGTGTTTTCATGTGTCCTCGTGGTTTTGAAAAAAGCCAATATTTGTCTGGGAATGCAGTGGGCTCCCTTAATTCCTCAGAACTGGCTGATCTGGGTTGTCATGGGGTTTGTGGGGGAGCTTGGGTAGTCAGACAAAGAAAGGGGAGCTGATTGGTTCTTACCACAGAAGCTACCCCCAAGAAAGGCCTACAAAGTTCCTCCCAGTGGGAGATGAAGCTCACCAAGTCTTTGCCTTGGCCATCTTAAATGTTTAAGAGAATAGTGCACAATACCACGCAGAGCCTTTCTTCCCGGCCTGTTTGTCTATCAGGAATCTGTTCAGCTCCTAGGCTCTCACAATACCTAACCAAGAGGTACTTACTTGAATTCCAGTTTCCAGGTAATCTCACTAGCCCTTCAGATTAAGTATGGAGAAAGTTCTTGATCTATGCTTGCAATGAATACTCACATCGTGTTTTATCTGTTCATCTGTGAAAATGCCTCCTGAATTTGAGTAATATTTCCTGTAAAGAAGCTATCTCTACAATACTGATTGACTGACTAAGACGGTGTGTAGAGAGATTGAACTACTATATGTCCAGGGGCTAGTTACCTTATATCAGGCTAGCTTTAGTATCCAGAATATCCATCCGTTTCTTGCCCCCTCTGTTCTAGAAGTAACATCTGTGACTAATGGATAGAACCCCTTTTAAGTCTCTTAACATAACGAACTACTAGCCTCCACCAGCACAAAACTAGGAATGTCATCTGACAGAATCTAAGACTTTCTTAGTTACAAGAGTTGTTTTGTTGCTGTGACAAAACACCATGACCAAGGCAACTTGTGAAAGGAAGCATTTAACTTGGAGCCTTGCTTATAGCTTCAGAGGAAGAGACCATGGCCATTATGGGGGTTGCAGCAGGCAGGCACGGTGGTAAAGCATATTCTGAGAGCTTAATCAGAAACACAAGAATTAGGTAGGTAGAGAGAAAAAGACAGAGGTGGGTGGAGGAAGCTAATGAGAATAGAAGGGTGTGGGCTTTTGAAATCTTAAAGCCTACCCAAAGTGACACATCTCCTCCAACAAGGCCACAACACCTAATTCTTCATCAAATATTCTAACAACTGGGAACCAATAATTCAAACATATGAGCCTATGAGGCCTTTCGCACTCAAACCACAGCAAAGGCCTATGGAAATGCTTCTCCGATCTTGCTGTAGCCATCTCTCTGGTGTACCCACCAATGTACTTTAAACTTGTCTTGATTTATGACTTTCTTTGTTCTATAAGATTATAAACTTTATAAAGCTACTTCCATGTTGGAATATAGACTTTGGGGCAACCTAAATCTGTGATCACAGTTACCCAAAATATCCCCCCCCCAAAATATCTCCTATTCCCTTCACGGCGAGAGTTGTGATTTTTTGCATCAACAAATTATATAATTACTACAAGTGTTCACTTACGTTAACCATCTGCCTCTAAGAAAAAGAATATTTAAGATAAAATTTATTTAACATTTTGTTGAATGAAACATTTCTGGTTACAAACCACACTGCATTTTATCAAATACAAAATTAAGACAGCAGTTTTTAACACTATAATAAAATGATTGAAATAAAAGCCTCCAATCACAAGTTGAAGAAATTCTTTCAATATTCTGTATTCCACTTTATGACCACAGAAGGCTTCACCTGCTGTCTAGGAATTTTAAGCATCGATTGGGAACATTCTACTTGATTGCAGGTTCTGCTATGAAAAAGGATAACCACGGGACCCTGAACATTGTGTAACCCATGCAAAACTCAGCAACGACCGTGATGCTGATAATCAATTTTATCTTTAGCAGCTCTGTAGAAAAAAAAGAAAAGAAAGAAAGAAAGGAAGAAATCAGAAGGGAAAACCACAGAACTGAGCCACCATTTCCAGTTAACACGCACTAATTTGTAAATTTCATTGCACTCATTGCTTTATAATGAGAAAGCACTGATATGTATTGATGCAGAGAATCTTGCTTTACCCACAAGCAGCTACATCCCACCACTTATCCACCCTTACACATCTCCTATCCCTCATATTGGGATAGTTGATTTTTTTTCCCTAGAAGCCCAGTTCTGACTCAGCGATGGGACCATCTGAGACCCAACAGAGGAGAAGACTAGAAATCATCCTAGTGGTCTTCTAGAAGCGCTGTACACTTTGAGGATTAAGTACACAGAAATGTTTGTGGAAGGAAACACTGGAGAGAGAGGAAAAAAATGTGGTGTAAGGTAGGAATGCAGCTGAATTAAAGTAAAAATAATACATGTACAAGTTTATTAGCATCCCTTAGGCAATTTTTTTTACACACTCCTTATACAATGGAAGAATGTGATCAGAATGGTAGGGCAAGGAAGCGGGGGAGGGGAAATGAATGTGTTCCCAGACTTCCCTGGCCTGCAGGAAAATTAGGAAGCTATCAATACACTGAGTAGACAAAGCAGGTCACCAGAGACCTCATTCCTATATTTGAGTATTCTGTTCAAGCAACAGGGTCATTACTATTTAGCATCCAGGATTGAAATTACGTTATCTTGTTTACCGCTATGCTGCTAGAAGTTCATAATAGTTTGTTTAAATTAACCGGGAGATACATTTAGCAGGTTTTGCAAATGAGCAATTAAAGGATAGGTGCAAGTGAGTTTCTATAGATTTAGTAGCAACAGAGTTTACTGTTTGTGTATGTTTTGTCTGGGTTGTCCGAAGGGTTTTCTATCATGGCCTTCTAGGAAAAGCCAACCTTTAGTCATGTGTGCTTACATCATTGCATTGCAGAAAACACATTTGTTGCTGTAAGTTTTTCCGTCAGTCCCACAGACTGGATTCCATTCCCTGGTACACCTATTTGGGAATGCTCTGTACTTGTCGCAGTCTGGCTGTAAGACATAAAGAGACAATGCAAGGTTTATCATATAGTGATCTTTGTGTGTGTGTGGGGGGGGGGGTAGGGGGAAGATACCCAGCAGAATGGTTCAATATTAAGAGTTAAATATAAACAAATACATTATACGTCTATGTAATCACACTTAATTACTTTGTGTATGTGTGCATATGTGTGCACAGGGGTGTGTGTGTTCAAGCATGCACATGTATATACGTGCCACAGCATTCATGTAGGGGTCAGAGGGCAACTTGCAAGAGTCTTTCTACCACATGGGCCCTGGAGATTGAACTCAGGCCATCAGGCTTGGTGACAGGCACATTTATCCACTGAGCAATCGTTCCAGACCAAATATATTGTATTATTGATACATTTTTTTTAATAAACCTGATTTTTTTTGAGACAGGGTTTCTCTGTGTAGCCCTGGCTGTCCCAGAACTCACTCTGTAGACCAGGCTGGCCTCAAACTCAGAAATCCACCTGTCTCTGCCTCTCAAGTTCTGGGATTAAAGGCTTTTTTTAAAAAAAA